>JACEII010000095.1:1483290-1494146 GCA_014332785.1 Antheraea mylitta
CAACTTTTGAATACGATTTTGCGCATGTGCAAAGACCGACAACTACTACCGACTACACCATAATCAGACGGATGCAAGTTTTATATAAAGTGAGTTTATGTCTGGGCGACATTTTACTCTTATGACAAAGCAAATGATAGAGACGACCCAAGACCATAGCGGTTTTGTTTCACACTCTATCTATTTGTGAATCGAAATTTAAGTGTTTATCTGAAGTGACTCCGAGATATTTCACCTCGCCGGCCCAAGGTATTTCGGTTTCGTATAGCCTGATTGTCAACGACGCATATATTTAAGATGGCGTCAAACCCAAGTCATACGTTTACGTTTATCGTTGTTCATTATATATGGTGAAATCTTATTATCAATAATGTTTAATAGAATGAAATTTGTTCTTTGCTACGGAAAAAAAAAAATTGGTTTGAAATTTATTATTTATGTTTATAAAATATATCAGCGGGTTTATATATGATTATTTATAAAAAAATGTATGTGACTGTGGTAAATTCATGCTTTTCATTGCGTTTAAAAGTTACTGAAAAAAAATGTTCCTAAACCTATTCATAATTCAAAATTAATTAAATCATAATGCGTATTAAAAATACAACGTTAACCGGCTACCAAGTGTCCTTTCGGGCTAATACCACCCTCTCACACAAAACCGACGTAAAGTAACAGTGCTTGCATTGTAGTGTTTCCTTTGGTCAGTGAGAGCGCCGAAGGTCCACCTCTCGTCTCCTTTCCTCCTTTGCCTTCTCTTACACTCCCCTTCCCTATATACAGGTTGGCAACGCTTTTGCGACACCCCTGGTGTTGCTAGTGTCTATAGAGGGTGGTGGTCACTTAACATCACGTAACCCATCTGTTCGTTTACCTCCTATGATACAAAAAAAATATATATTGATATATTAAAGAACCAGGTATTCTAAAACTCTTATTCTTTTAACGTTGCCGGCTCTTGTACTAAGGTGTCGCAAAAAAGTCTAGTTACGTTAACTACAAATGTTTGTTTTTCGTTATCCTGGAGAACCCCTTGGGTTTTATGGGACAAAAAGTATCCTGGATGTAGCCTTATAATATTAGTTATTACTGTGTTAAGTTTCGTTAAATTTGGTGCAGTACTTTTAGAGTAATACGGGTTTAGATTCTAGGCGTTAATCCATTATCCTGGAGAACTCTTTGCGTTTTATGGGACAAAAAGTATATTTGATGTAATCTCGTAATATTAGTTATCACTATGTCAAGTTTCGTCAAGATTGGTTCAGTAGTTTCAGAGTGATGCGTATTCATAGGGACAGACAGACAGACAGAAAGACAGACAGACAGACAGACAAAAATTGTAAAAAGATTATTTTTGGCTTCTATATCGATAACATAGTCTACCCTGATTAAAATTTTCAAAAAATATTTAATGTACAGATTTCGACTTGTTACAGTTTTATTATAGTATAGAAGATAATACAATTTAAAAAAAAACCGCGTGCGGAGCTGTGGGTGCAGCTAGTTCAAAATAATATCAATACATTATTTTTTACCTGATGATCTATATTTTCCAGAACCATCTTATTTAAATTAGGGTAGAAGTATCTAGCTCTAGCGATAAGCATGAATGCATTACACATGTCCGTCTTGAAAGATTTGTACGAGCTGAAAGAAAGAGACGACATTATATATTTATCATCTATCTCATTCTCCGTATTTGTTGTCATATGTTGTCGTAACATCGATGCTACGATGTATGGTCAGACGTATGTCCAACTCGGCCGCCTTATTAATACAATCAGCGTTTGGTCGCGCGACGGTCGGATGGTCGGTTGTCTAGCAATCAGCTCATTCCTTTCTAAATACGATTTGTCTGTATGTTCCCTTAATTTTATAGTATACATCTAATTTTATTATATATAGTAGAAACTCGATTGTCCGGTCCTCAGTTATACGGATTCGCGATTATATGTACTACAAACCGCGACCTATGTATTGTGCAAACGATTAAATACATATTGTAAACAGATTATTCCCACAGACGTACTAAAATATTTTATTTTATGATTAAGGCTGCGGTATTTGAATATTACACAATATAATCTCAGAAAATATGTATGTACATACATAAATTTTTAAATTAAACTATTAGGTTGCCTCACAAAATTAGCAGTTTTCCACAAAAAAAAAAAACGAATATTAAAAGAGCTATCTCTTTTGCTGTCAATCGAATTCGAACTTGGGGTTAGACGGATTTCGAAACAGCCGAATTCCATCTGAGCTATTTTTGTTTTGACAGCGGCGGCGAAATTTACCTTTATATTCTAGATATATTTTTTCATTGCCTGAAAACTCAGATAAAAAAGTTTTCAATGAATAAAATCTAGCTAGATAGATTTATCGTCCCCGAAACTCTCTACATACTAAGTTTCACGAAAACAGATGACGCCGTTTCCGCGATCCTGAATATATACAAATATAAAAATATACAAGAATTGCTCGTTTAAATGTATTAGATAGATAAGTGCATATAGCCTATGTTGGAAAATGTATCTCTTTGTATTTTTAACCGACTTCAGAAAAAGGAGGAGGTTATCAATTCGACCGTATGTTTTTTTTCCTTATGTTTGTTACCTCATAACCGATTTTGATGATTCTTTTTTTATTTGAAAGCCAGTGCTTTCCGTGTGGTCCCATTTTTTTGGTCCAGTTCTGTCAACGGCATCCAGTGCAAAACCGTATAAGTGTTAAATTTGCATTAAGTGTGTATACGACAAATAGACGAATAACTCAATATCATGTCAACCGCTTTCGATGATTCATTTTTTATTGTAAAGGATGTTCTTCAAGGGTAGTTTGATAAGAGTTTGGTTAGGTTCTGATTATGGGATACCTGACAAAGTAACACAACTTTCAAGAAACAAGCCTACTCCTTTCTTAAGGGCCGGCAACGCATCTGTGATTCCTCTCGTGTCGCAGGTGTCCATGGGCGACGGTGATCACTTACCTTCAGGTGACCCGCATGTTTTAGTAAAATATATTTATGTAGACTAATTAATATTGAAATCGGTTAATTATTTTTTTTGAAAATTTGCTTTATTTTATAAACAATGATTTTCGTTGATATGTATTCATATTTTGATAAACGCATTAAATTATGTACATATGTACTGCATATGCACAAAACCAAGGAAGGTTTCTCACAAATTCAATTATCCGGACTTTCAATTATCCGAATGCCTAACAACAACAATTAGTCCGGTTAATCGAGTGTCTACTATATATATAAGTTTTCTGTATGCGTGTATGTGACTGAACTCCAAAAGGGCTTGACAGATTTTCATGAAGTTTTTTGTCTATTTTTCAATGAGCTATTATTATTTCTGAGTGCGAGGCTATTTAACCTAAAAAAATGTTATTAGTTGTATCGGCTTTGAAACATGGGACGACCGGTTTTTCACAGTTACTAGTAGTTCATCATGCCGGTGTTTTCAAAAATCCAGCAATTCGTACTTTTTGCGGACATACATTAAATTATCAAGAAGGTATTGGGAGGGCAGAGGAATTATTGTACGCATGCGAAGTCGGGGCAGGTCGCTAGTGGTACATAACATTTTTGTGGGTGGTAGAGCCACACTGAAGCTATTACTGGTTTCAGCATAAATAGGCCGATTCGCCCGGGGTAGTACCCGACCCACAGAAACACCGACGTGAGGTAACAGTGCTTGCATTGTTTCGTTTCGATCGGTCAGTGAGACACACCTCCCTACAGCTCTTCCTTCCCCCTTTCCCAATTCCTTCCAAACACTGACTGGCAACGCACTTGTGACTCTCCTAGTGTTGTTAGTATCTATAGACGACGGTGATTACTTAACATCACTTGACCTGCCTGTTCATTTGCCTCCTATGATCATCATCATCATTGTACTTATCCCACTTAAGTAGGGTCGGCACAACATGTTTTCTTTTTCCATTCTCTCCTGTTAGATGTTATCTCAGTCACACCTTTTACGGACATATCATTTTTCACACAGTCCATCCATACCTTTTTCGATCTTCCGCTACTCGTATATCCGTCCACTATCATACTCAACACTTTTCTAATTACATGGTTTTTATCTCTTCCCGTGACATGCCCATACCATGCTCAACGATTACTCCTCAACTTCTCTGTCACTGGTGCTATTTTTAGGTTTGCATATATATAAAAAAAATCCTTACTCGTCCAACTCTTGAGCTAATTTGCGCAGCTCTTGTCCAGTTGCAATGGTGGTCCATTTCATCAATTTCTGTCCTAGACGTGCCAAATGTAATCTATTTCTCATTTGCTGTAAGGCAATCAGTGAGGGCATGCAGGGATATCTCGTGACGGGGATGCTGCCATCGTCTTCATCTGTAAAATCCATTTCAAATTAAACTCGAGTATTCAAAATTGGCTATTCTTAGATGTATGATCTGCCAAATCTCGACTGCTGCTTCTATTAGCGCGTAAGTACCAACCTTTGTAAAGTTTTTTTTTTCCTCTTTATTTTAACAAGGCTTCAGTACATCCTTGATGACTATGCCAGCCTCATAAGATCACAATTTTTTTTCGTATGTCATAAGAGGTAAACGAACTGTCGGATCACCTGATGTTATGTGATCACCGTCGTCCATAGACACTTGCAATACCAGGGGAGTCGTAAGTGCGTTGCCAGCCTGTGTTTTTGATGGAAGAGGAAATGGGGAGGAGCGAGGGTAGGGGAGATGAGCGTCGGCACTCTCACTGAACGAACGAAACGCAACAATGCAAGCACTATTACTTCACATCGGTTTTCTGTGGGTCGGGTAGTACTACCCCGAACGAGCCGACCTATTCATGCTAAAACCAGTAATAGCTTCAGCGTGGCTCTAAAATAAATATATATATAAAACTTAGAAACTAAGAAAACAAATTTATAAAATACTTTAGTCTTATGACATACAAGATCTCCCAATACAATATTCGCCTCTACAAGCTCTCTCCAGGACTCTGAAAGCATTTTTTGGCGAAACTCTTTGGTTCTGCCATATTCCCACAAGAAATGATAAAAGTCAAGCGTGGTATATATTTTTTTGGCAATCAGATTTTTTTTATATCAAAAGAGGCAAACGAATAGGCGTGTCAGCTGATCTTAAGCGACCACCGCCGTCCATAGACACTAGCAATACCAGGGGACTCGCAAGTGCGTTGGCATCCTGAATTTGGGGGAGGGGTAGAGAGTAGGGAAAACGGGGAGAGTGGACATGATCGTCCAGCGCCCTCACTGACCGAACGAAACACAACACTGCAAGCACTGTTATATTTAAAATTACCAAAGATTGTTCGGAGGTGACATATAACCTCAAAACTTTGATCATAAATATCTTAGTCACTATTATTTTCCGCGGGGAGGGGAAATCACCCCTTTGCCCCACTACTCCCATCCCCTTGAATATTTATGTGAAGATGCGAATTTCAAATCCAGCCCTTTAAAATACTTTCAAATTCCAAAAGATTCTTGCTCTTTTATTTTGGTTTGGTTAAGTTAGGTTAGATTTACGATTATGTAACCTTCGAACGATTTGTAGTCCGGTGAAGCTGTTAAGACCTTGCTGGGTCAATAGCGTAGTCATTTCGAAAAAAAAAAACACCTTCGAACAAACATTGATCATTTTGTATATTATCAACTTAATGATTTTTTTTTAATATCATACGAGGCAAATGAACTGGTCACCTGATGTTAAGTGATCACCACCGTCCTTAGATATTGGAACACCAGGAACGCAAATGCGTTGCCAGCCTCTGTTGAAGGGGGAGGGGAGGAAGGGAAGGTGAGAAGAAGTGAGCCTCCGACGCTCTCACTGTCCGAACAAAACGTAACAATGCAAGCACTGTTAATTCATGTCGGTTTTCTGTGAGAAGGTGGTACTACCCTAGGCTAGCCAACCCGTTCATTCGCAAGTAATAGCTTAAGCGTAGCTCTACCACCTACAACGTTGTTTCAAGTTAAAACAAAACAGTTTCGTCTCGGTTTGGTTAGGTTAGACTTGCGAAAACAGATAACGCGAGACGGCTGCGGTAGCGGTCGGCGAGTGCGGTGCATTTCATACGTAACTACAAAAATACGTGAATCAGAATTATTTAAAAAAAATTCGCTTACCATCATTGTCGCCTGAAAACATAACTGATAATTTCAAAATACAATATCAAAGTATATGGGAAACATTGCAATGCATCTTTACTGTATAATGTTTTTTTATGTTAATATCCATATTTCCATATTACTGATTAATTTAAACGTTGACCCAATGATATTTTTTAAATATTTTAATACTTTTGTTTTCAATAGGACATTTTTCGTGAATTCACATTATTTGAATTAAGTCATATTTTTAATTTTCTTTATTCTTTTTTTACGGTTATGATGATTTTAGTCAACACATGAAAAAGTTTTTATTAATAAAAAAGTCGAGACAGTCATAAAGATCACCGGCAAAAGTGAAAATTCAAAATAAAGAGTTTTTGGCGATATTTTAGTCTGTCATATAGTGGATTTTATATTTTATTCATAATCTTGTATTATTGATTGTGTTTTATGTAATGTGGGTCGGTTATTGTTCACATGTGAAATGCATGGGAAATAATACCACGAATTATGGATTTTAACTTGCCAGAAAAACCCCTTGGAAACTTCTAACAAGACGGCCACTATCTTGTTAGTTCATTGAAACGGTCCCAAGAATCTTGTAATATCATTACCTAATCGAAAAAAGGCAGTAATAATCTAGTAGATTGGTTGCCAAAATTAAAATAAAATTAGTAAAAAATAAAATCGATAACATCCGTTACATATCACAAGAATTCTTTTAATCATTGTAATAAAGACAGAAATACCAATTATATGGCTTTGTTCAGCAAGACTTTAGGATAGTTTTACATTTTATAAAAGCATGACAATGCAAGACAATTACTTGTCAATGATAATTGACCATAGTACATAACATTCTCCCCTGGGTGTTTTTAAAATTTCACCTTACTGTAAAACATAACTTGGCGTTTTTCTTTCTCTAGTTGAGTGGCGAATCGGTAACTCCGGCTCATTTTGATCAGTTTCACACTCTGCCTCGTGATTAAGTTAAAGCTCTGAATCAGGTTTAGAATTCGGATTTGTAGAGAAAGAATCATCATCTAAATCATTTTCACTAGGATAAGGTGCCAATTGCCTGTTACTTACTGTCGTTTCTCGGCCATCTGGTAAACAAATATAAGAATAACTAAGATTCCCATATAGTAATTGTACTTCATCTACTAAAGGATCATATTTAGATGTCTTCACGTTTTTCTTTAACAGTACAGGGCCAGGACTTAATAACCAGCTTCGGGTAGAGCTTCCAGTAGGTGAACATCGGGGATGTCGGAACATGCGTTCGTGTGGTGTTTCATTGGTTGCGGTGCATAATAGAGAACGTATAGAATGCAGTGCCACAGGTATAACTTGTTCCCAGTCTGTTATATCCATTTTATTGGAATTTAGGCAAAGTTTTATTGTTCGCCATAGTGTTCCATTTAGACGATCGATTTGACCGTTTCCTGCCGGATTATAGGGCGTGGTCCTACTTGTTGAAACTCCATGTTTGTCAGGGAATAATTTAAGTTCATTTGACATAAATGCAGTCCCTCTATCAGTATGAATATAAGCAGGAGCGCCAAACAAGAAGAATAGGTCTTTAGGGACTTTATAACAGTTTGTGCAGAAAGATCTTTGCATGCATACGCAAAAGAAAATATTCATCAATTATTGTTAACATATATTTATTTGATGTCTTAGATGGTATTGGCCCTTTAAAATCTATGTTTAATCGCTGAAATGGTTCTGTAGCTTTAATTAATTTGCCTCGGATTTTGGCATATCTTGGTTTAATTTGCAAACAAATTGGACAAAACGCAGTCATTGTTTTGACATTTTCAAGAGAATAAAGAAGATTTTTAGATCTTATCCAATGCATCATTCGAACGATCCCAGGATGACACAATAAGTTATGTATATCTCTTAATCTGTTAGGATTAAAAGAAGCAGATATTCGTGATAATGCATATCAGCAGCAACGTTTTCTTTACCTGGTCTATACATAAGATCATGTGTAGCAGGAGAGATCTATTCGCCATCTTTCAATTTTTTCATTCTTTATTTTGCTTGAATGCTTTGGTTTAACATGAATGAGATAGACTGTTGATCAGTAATTAATAGAAAATGACGGCCGATTAAATAATGACGCCATTTTCTCAGAGATTCTACTATGGCGCAGGCTTCCTTCTCAATTGCAGAGTGTTTCTTTTCTGATTCATTTAATGATCTCGAAAAGAAAGCCACGGATCGTCAATTTTGTGAAAGGGTTGCGGCGATAGAATGTTCAGATGCGTCTTTTTCTACAGTTAAGACGTCATCATGATTTATAGCAAATAAGGCTGATTTGGCTATCTCAGATTTCATTTTATTAAAACATTCAATTGCATTGTGATCGAGCGGTGTACGAGACTGAATAAGAGGATGTATCTTTTCAAAAAGATTGGGTACCCATCTTCAATAATACGCAAACATTCCAAGGGCTCGTTTAAGGGAAGATGCGTCGTTTGGAACAGCTAGATCCATCAACGGTTTCAAACGATCTTCGTCAGGCTTTATGCAATTGTTTTGAATAGTGTACCCCAATAAACTTATCCGTTCGCTTGCAAAAATGCACTTCTCTTTATCCAAAGTTAATTTATACTTCTCAACGGCATCCACGATTTTTTTTAAATTTTGATCGTGTTGTTTTTTTGTTTTTCCGCAAACTGTGACGTCATCTAATTAAGCAAACGTCCCATTTTAACTCTCAGTTTCAATTACATATTGTAAGGTTCTTTGAAAAGTGGCAACATCATTTGTCACGCCAAAGGGTATTCGAGTAAACTGATATAGTTTACCACAAGCTTCAAATGCTGTCATCGGTTTTTCCTTTGACAGAATAGGTACTTGATGATACGCCGATTTTAAATCTATTTGACTAAAAAAGTTATATTTGGATACTTTAGAAATAATTATGTCTATCTTTGGTAAAGGATATGCATCAAGCTCTGTATAACGATTGATGGTACGTGAATAATCAACAACTAGACGTTTTCTATGAGAGTTCCCTCCTGTAATTAGAACTTGAACACGCCATGGAGAAATGCTTGGTTCAATAACACCATCCTGTAACAATTTTGTAATTTCTAATTTTATATAATTCTCATCTACTTCTGAAAATATTTTTGTCTTAGTTGAGATTGGCTTTATATCCGGTGATAAGTGTGTAAATATGGAAGCTGGAGGTAAGGAAGCTTGCATTACATTGCATATACGTAAGGGTTCTCTGTTACCTCCGAACCCCGTTTCTACTGAGTGATGATTTTTAAGTAAATCGTGGCCTATAATAATATCTGTGCATAAATTATTCACGACTAGTAATGGGTGTTGCTTGTAAATATGTTTATCAAGTTTAATTTTCACATGACATAGACCGTTTACGAAAGAGACGTGACTTAGAGAGGCCAGATTAATAGTTTGGTTGATAACTTTTTTCTTTAGTTTCATAATGTAAACTAGTTTTTCATCAATGAAACTAACTGAACTGCCCGTATGAATAAGGGCATCGGCATGCATGTCATTTATAAGGACGGAGACAGTAGCTTTTCGAAGACTCGCTAAAGAAGCGGCAGAGATATCTTCTACACCTCTATTATTGGTTGAGCTAGTATCAAAAGAAATAAAATTAAGAAGTGGTCTGCGAGATCGACAAACATTTGGAAAATGACCCTTTTTACTACAAAACTGACATTTAGCGTTAAAAGCTGGACATTTATCTCTTTTGTGTCGGGAATCACCACTGCAAAAGAAACATCGCCATCTACCATGTTGAAAAGAAGCTGCCATAGGGTTCGATGTTATTCGCTTTATTGTTACCTTTGACTACTTAGATACAGTATTTTCTTTAGATTCTAGAGCGTTAGGTAATATGTGGATGGTAAACAGTTTCCATAAGCTTTAGCATTATTTTCTGCTGATTCCAGAGTAAGAGCTTGATTTAAGGCGTCATCAAAATTTAAGGTACAATTCTCTAATAATCTTTGGCAAATTTTTTGAGAACAGATTCCTGAGATAAATGCATCGCGAATAAATTCTTGTTTATAAATTTCAGCCTTGACATCTTGAAAGTTACATTCTAATGCTAGTTGCTATTGAAGCAACTAGCACTAGAAACTTGAATCTATTCTATTGTTGTTTTTTTTACACTTTTCATAACATGTCGTGTGTTACACTGTGGTTAATAATTCTTATTAAAAAAGAATACAGCTCCTACAAATTTACTTTAATGCGAGTGAAGCCACAAGCAAAAGCTAATGAATTTATCTTATTTTCACTATCCGTTTCTTAATTATAATACTGTCTGGTAAGAATCCATTGTGAGAAAGATATTCGTAAAATGAATTGAATATCTCAGAGACCTTACAAGATATTCCACATAAAACTTTAAGCTAAAGTGTTGATAATCATAAATACGAATAGGTCTTTATTCCACGTTTCATTATCGAAATTAATAATGGAGTCTTCTCCCACACTTCTCGGATGACGTATTCCTTTTGCGAGTAAATAAGGTGTGAAGTTAGCGTACTTTATAATATTTTCTGATTAGAGGTTGCAATGATTTTTTTAGTTATATAAGAATTTGGTTGCATTATTAATTTAGATTTGTTTTTAATGACTTTAAATGTATTGAATAAAGAAGATAACTGTTCGAAATTTTAGTGAATTTGTCAAAATAAATACATATAATAAATGCTTGTATTTTCTGTA
>JACEII010000096.1:0-13456 GCA_014332785.1 Antheraea mylitta
TAATTGGTAAGCCGTACCAATAGTTTTTTCTTAGGATGACTTTTTTTTTCCTCGCTAACCTCTGTTTTTACAAACAATTTTAAGTTTTCAGACATCGATGTTTATCGTACGTCGATACTATTGAATCGATGTTGACTAACATCGATGTTTTTCTAATATCGCTCATCTTTAGAGTAGACGCATTGCCAGTCGGTAGCTCCTGCTCCCTGGCCTCTAGGTGAGTGAAGGCACCATGGACTTTTAGCCTGTGCAAGTCGGACATAACCCACCCATAGCTGCCCGGGTAGGGTGGGTATCCGTAGGTATCCCATGTAAAAAAAGGGGTTGGATATGATATCAAGTAGGTATCTATCAATGATCTCTAATATTTTAATATTTTCAAGTTACACTATATTATTTGATGATTTTTAGTTAATGTTGTTTTAACTTATTTGGCAGGTAACTTTGTTACCTGCCAAAGCCACGATGACTCAAACTTCATAGTCGGTAGGGAGCCCTTGAGTGCGTTGCTTGCGAGAAACGGTGACACACAAATATACATCACTGCTACAACACTACACGATCACCCCCACACACGTGCACGCCTACACGCTTACACATGTAAGTGAAAGGGTTTACTTTTTTTTCCCTTATCGAACTGAAAAACTCTCAATTTTCCGATAGTAAATATATAGAGGAGTTGTTGAGGCGTGTATGCTTGGTACACATATATGTTTCAACAACTCATACATATATGAATAGTTAGCTAGGTTAGCTAAGATAGGTCGCGATTTTGCATGCAACAGGAAACAGCCTAGGCGAGGTGTGCCGTGCACCCTCGAGCTGGTTGCCAAAATAAAATCGGCTGAGTGCCTTAAGCGCTCGCCTTAGTAGTCCGGTGAAGCTGTTAAGACCTTGCTGGGTCAATAGCGTAGTCATTTCGAAAAAAAAAACAAACTTCATACTAGTTTGTCGTTCCTAGTTATAATACTAATTTTCATGAAGTCCCGATCAGTATTTTTTTCGTGAAAAAGTACCAAATATTTACTAACCATCATAAATATATATAATATTGAATACCAGCGCGACCGAGAAACGCTCTGTTGGTTTACGTAATTATGCATTGTTGCTGTTGGATATAATAACTCGAATTTTATGTAATCGTAGCGTGGCTTTACTTTGGGAATTAACGGTCTAGATAAGAAATAGAAACATCAAGTTTGTGCTTAAATATTTGGACTCAAAGTGTAGGAGTAAGGTTTAACTTCTCAAAAGTTCAGTGAATACAGTCTTTATGGTACTTTATTTATTGGTGATAACCGCATGAGAATCCGTTCAGTAGTTTTTGTATTTTTTTGTAATTCATATGAGACAAACGAACAGGTGGGTCACCTGATGTTAAGCGATTACCAACGTCCATAGACATTAGCAACACCAGGAGAGTCGCAAGTGCGTTGCGAGCCTGTGTATGTGGGGGAGTATAAGCGGGCGAGAAGAAGGGAGGTGGACCTCCGGCGCTCTCAGTTTACCGAATGAAACGCAAAAATGTAAGTACTGTTACTTCATTTACCGGGGGCAAAGCGACCCATTCATGCTGAAACCAGTAACAGCTTCAGCATGGCACTACCACTTTTTTTTTATTAACGTGGGGAAATCCCTCATGGATACCCACCCTCTCGGGGGAGAGAGTGGGTTATGTCCGACTCGTACGGACTAAAATGGATACCCACCCTCTCGGGGGAGAGAGTGGGTTATGTCCGACTCGCACGGACTAAAACCCCACGGTGTACCGTTCGCCGTAAGTTAGGGGCGGCCAGGGACCGATCTGGCTCTCTCCTAAGAAAACGCCCCTGCGGCAGATGGCTCTACCACCTACAAAATTTCTTATATATCCTAGTTAATTGCGAACATACAGACAGACGTGGCGGAAAACTTTGTTTTATAATATGTAGTGATTAACTATAGTACATATGTGATTTTATCTATGTTTAATCTCTATGTTTGTTTGCTGAAAATACAAAATAAAATCAATTATATTTAGATATTAATTATGTATGCAGGATTTTTTGTGTTATCTCTCAAATTAATATTATCTCGAGAGATCAGTGACGAATTACTTCCTTTTTTTATAAATACGGAATGTGACGTCAATATATTGTTTACGAAGCGTCTTGTATATTTCAGTTGTGTTATAGCACCTAGTGTCTCAACGGCTCCCTCTGGATCAAAGTGCTTTGATATGCTTTGAGTATGTCAAAGTAATAAACGCTTAAGGAGTTCGGTGAAGCTGTTAAGACCTTGCTAGGTCAATAGCGTAGTCATTTCGAAAAAAAAAAAAATCTAGATTCTAAATCGCACTTGGAAATACATTTTTAGGACGAAAAATTAGATTGTTTAAGTAAGAAGTTTAGATATATAATAGTGTACAACGCGAAAGTACAAACTATATCGTTTTGCTTTTTAAATAAATAAAAAAGTAGGTAAAGAATAGAAAAAAAAACATGGCCATACAGAGAGTTAAACTCATCGTGGACCGACTGCACGTATCAGACAACAGCCCAAGCCGAGGTGTGCCGTGCACCCTTGAGTTAGTTGTCAAATCAAGTCGGCTGAGTGTCCTACGCGTTCGCCTTAGTAGTCCGGTGAAGCTGTTAAGACGTTTTTAGGTCAATAGTGTAATCAGTTTGAGAAAAAAAAAACATCGTGGACCGACCGAGTAGTCCGGTGAATCTGTTAAAACCTTGCTAGGTCAATAGCGTAGGCAGTTCGAGGAAAAAAAATCGTGGACCGACTATACATATTTTGCCTTAAAACGGATATGTTAGGTTTTTTTTATTTTATTTTTACTATCGTAACGTTCTGTTTTTTGTTTTATTATGACTAATAAAAAATAGTTGTTCTATGTATTATAACTACAAATTGTTATTACGAATTATTTTTCAATTTTTATTTTATTCATAAATGAATACATGTACGATTAGCTTAGAATAGTTTAGCTAGGTCAAATCGTGTGCCGTGCACCCTTGAGCATGTTACCTGAATAAAATCAGCTGAGTGCCTTAAGCGCTCGTCTTAGTAGTCCGGTGAAGTTGTAAAGCCCTAGTAAGGCCAACAGTGTAGTCAGTTCGAAAAAAAAAATTTACGAACAAGAAATCAAGAGATATGAGTATTACGAAATATTTAATTTATTGTTCGTTAAAGTTAGATAATAATGTCATGTGATTAATACCCGCAACATTATCTATGAATGCGTTTTATAAAACTTATTTATCTACTATTAGCTGATACCTGTTCCTACATGTGCGTTGATTATTAATTTTATGTACATTGAAAGAAATACAAAAAAAAATTTGTTTACAAAAAATATCTTACTAAACAATGTTTCCGGTTACCTTCCCCTAGCCCGTGCACGCACACTACACCGCTTACCCCACTACGGAAATCGCTATTCACGCAGATTTTATAGAAATCGTTAAAAAAATATCGTGATATGCTTTTAGATAATATCCAAGTATTTATGGATAGAAAGATGGAAATAATGATCTTTCTAGTAGTTTTTTGTATGATGCGCACTTGTTCAGACCTGTATTATTTTATTTATTTTTAGCTTATGTGTACTTTGAGTCCGTGAATTATTTCGTGGTTAACCATACTTCAGGCTCACCAAGTCCAATAACAATTTTTTAGGTAATAGTGTTAGGTTTTATAACAAAATTCCTAAACAGGTTACCGATTTGACGGATAGTAAGTTCAAGAACCATGTCAAGCGGGTTTTAATATCTAAAGGCTATCATAGGGTGGACCAGTATGTAAACGATTGTGACGTCTGGAAATGACGCTCCTCTCTGTACATCCGCTAAAAACTTTGTAACTAAATTATACTTTGTAAAAATATGTAACATGAAAAGATTAACCAGATCGATTTTCTTGCCGGTTCTTCTCGATGACGGTTGTTTTCCGAACCGGTAGGTAGCATTGACTTTCATAAGCGCTTTCTCAGGGCCTAAATTAAATAAAGGATATTTTGATTTTGAATTGTAAATTCGTCGGCGAAACTAGACCTGATTACGACTTTGAGATCTGTATTTAAAAAATGTCAAGTAATTATTCGAATTCAAATAAGAGAATGTACGCAAATGCCGTGACATCTGTGATTGAATATTTTGTCAGAACTATTTTAATGGTTTTAACAAACCGTACGATATGACCGTGGTTCTTAATGTATAAAATATAAAAGATAAATCAATTATTACATACAATATAGAATTTTTTAATCAATTAATATTTCCTCGTATCAGGTGTATAATTTTGTATAATAACATCGAAATTATGCCACAATGTTATAGAATGAGATATTTTAAAATGTTTTTTAGTTGTTATTTAGCGTGCGACCTTAATGATTTGTTTACAAGGCTGTATATGGAAGTAGTTTATATCGTCTGTTAAAAAAAAGAGTAAAATATTCACACTGCGCCGCGCCGACTAAAAAAGATCGGTTAGGTGTGAATCGGACAGTCGTATCAAGGAGTCTGTCTTTACCTTATGATTTTATTTGTACCAGTGGGTGCCCAGTGGTCGATATTCGACTATAGTTATTTAATTTTTTAAAGTTTGAACTTTATTAGGGTTCTTTGGGCAAAAGGTATACTTCTATAATCAAAGGTTTTCATCATGGCTACTCAGTTATTTACCATGACCTTTAATTATATAAACATTTAAAAAAAACTATGTGTAAATGATAATTGAAACTAATTATAAATTTGAAACAAAAATCACGTGGTAAAGCTCTCAAATTTTAATCAAACATAAATTTATCGCAACCCATGACACAATTCTCAATTAATTTTACACGACACCATGGGTGGGTGGTATTTCTGGGTGATATTGAATTAAATGTAGTCTCTTCATTATGAGAAATAGTGATATGCCCAGTATCCTCGTTTGGAAAAGTAATGGATCCACAATACAATGAAATGGTGAATCCAAGACAAAGATGTTTTTAATACTACGATTAGTTTTGAAAATAAATTCTTTTTTGTTGCTACATAAGGTTGAATTGTAACCGCGGAGGTCTAAGTCATGGATTACTTTTAAGAACAAAATTCTTATTTTCATTATACAAAGTATTATTTGGCTCATTTTTTTATTAAATCGTTTGAAGTGAGTTCACCATAAAAAATAATAAACATTACATGCAATAGTTATATTTTATAATATCACTGTCGAATGTAGGATGAAAAATGGTAATTGGAACGTAAGAGTTAAAAAAGACATACAGTCGAGAATAGCAACCTCATTCACAACCTTTTTTGAAGTTCGTAATTATTGACGGCTGCCAAAATGTCTTTTTTATTTTTAATTAAAGTACTTCTAGTGCAATTTATATAAAATAAACAGCTTTCACTTCTCCGCCATATAAACTTTAACTATGACAAATTTCAAGTTCACCCGTTCACGGAAAATAGGTTAAAAGGGGGTACCAAGATTTTGGCTCACGTATTAATATATGGATACCAAAAAGACTGTATTTTCTTTAATTCGTTTTGGACTTCGCTTTCGGTACAACGTTATTATTCGTTGCCGTATTTTACAAGTTTCAACTATAATTACTTGTGGTTTGACTCTAACGTGTAATAATATTACTTATGTTTTTTTTTTGATAAAGTAAAAAAAACGTCGAACAAACATGTTTTGTTTTAGGGGTCTTTGATATTTGAATGTTAGCTTTATTTCTTAGAACATCCGCCACGATAGCACAGTACATTTCAAATCTTACATCGTTTTAAATGTAGTATGGAGCTTGAAAATGGCGTTCCTTTTCCGCTAATGGAATAGAACATGCTTTTGATTTGATATATTTACGATTTATTATTGTGTGTTCAATTGAATTCTCTTTTCCGGCAGACGAGAAGGAGACGGCCGGTGTGTACCCGGCTGTCTCCTTACAAGACGAGGCCCGGCGGCGGCACTTCTGCCGCTGGGCCACACCGCTGGGGCGGCACGATGAAGTCTATAGAGATCTCTTGCCGCCCCAACAATAGCGGAAGACGTACACCGTGGGGTTTTAGTCCGTGCGAGTCGGACATAACCCACTCTCTCCCCAGGGAGGGTGGGAATCCATAAGGGATATCCCCACGTTAAAAAAAAAAAAAAAGGTGCTTGGTGGCAGATTTTGAATTTGAGGGAGATAATTAGCCAAGCAGGCTTACAAAAAGCCATAACACCACGCTGTGGTCTCATTCTCTTTCACCGAGACATCAGGCCCATTCGTATGAATTCAAACTTACGATGCTTAACCCCTAACTGCCCAGAACTACAAGAGTTTAAGCTCTATGTAAACTTTGTAGAAGTTATTATGCACTGGTCAACGGATACTGACAGCATAAGTTTTAATAAACCGTAGCTAAATAAATTATCTAATTATGTAAAAATATGATCCGTCATTTGGAGACCTGTGGCTTAAAAAATCAGCCAAGGGGTTACTACTAAGCAGTCTATGCTTTTTCTTTCTCGAACTGACTACGCTATTGACCTAGTAAGGAAAATATATATCACCGCTACAACACTACGCGATCACCCCCACACACGTGCACGCCTACAGGCTTACACATGAAAGTGGAAGGGTTTCATCTTTGTTTTTCCCTTATCGAACTGAAAAACTCTCAATTTTCCGATAATAAATATATGGAGGAGTTGTTGAGGCTTGTATGCTTGGTACACATATACGTTTCAACAACTCATACATATATGAATAGTTAGCTAGGTTAGCTAAGATAGGTCGCGATTTTGCATGCAACAGCCAAGCCGAGGTGTGCCGTGCACCCTTGAGCTGGTTGCCAAAATAAAATCGGCCGAGTGCCTTAAGCGCTCGCCTTAGTAGTCCGGTGAAGCTGCTAAGACCTTACTAGGTAAATAGCGTAGTCAGTTCGCGAATAAAAACTTTAATCCTAATTATTATATCTCCATAAAAATGACTGCTAAAGCAGATCTTAAATAAAAAACCCGTTCGAATAAATTGCAATTTTGTATTTTTTATATTTGGCTCTTCTGAATGCTCGTTGCGGATTACTGTCTTAAAATAATAGAAGCAATCAGAGGTTAGGACTTTTGGCTAGATATTTCTAGATCTAATCTATACTAATATTATAAAGTGGTAAAATTTGTGAGTTTGTGCTGTAGGGGGTAATCTCAGAAATTACTGGTCCGCTTTGAAAAATTTTTTCAATGTTATATAACTCATTTATCGAGAATGGTTATAGGCTATATATCATCACGCAAATACCAATAGGAGCGGAGCACCAATGAAGAATGTTTCAAAACCATGGTTTATTTTTCCTCCTGAGAGTTTACGCTGCGTGTTAGTATTACCTCAAAGTAACTATTCCATGCGAACAACGTTGCGGGCAGAGGATAGTGTATATATAAAATATATAGGATAGATTAAACAGAGGTTCTGTGTATTGTGTTCAAATAATTTGTTTTGGAATTATCGAACGGTGAATTTACACCATAGAGATCTCTAGACAGGTATGCTCTTATAACTGTAGTGTATATATCAGTTTTTTTTTCCAGATGCATGTCTATACCATCGTGGACCACAGCCTGGGTTCATTTTTCTGTTTGACATGAGAGGCGTCCGCTTGGGCCATATCACTCGAGTCGGTTTATCGTAAGTATATATTTTCCCCAATAGTATTTTATTAACTACCTTACTGAGTAAGTTGAAGGCATTGGTACATAGAAATTAGCAATCTCTAATACTGAGCAAATTAGGTCAACTGTAGTTTAGGCCTAGTAAGTGTGGAGTATCGAAATTATTTTGTACAGATAATATTCATAAAAGTATAGTTTATGACAGATAATAAATATGGCTTAATGAAAGTTAAATTATGAAGATTTTTTAAAAGAAAAACATGAATTATATTCATTAAATACAAAAATTCAAAATCATATAGCGTATAGACGCAAACCGTGTCTACGCCTCGCCATGCTAAAAATTTGTCTGAACCGTCGCCATAGATGCTTCATATCAAAATGATAATATAACGTTGAATATAGTTAGGTCGGTACCCCCACATATTCAGAGTAGTGGAAACAATTCGCAAGATTTTTTTTTCGTACTGACTACGCTATTGACCTAGCAAGGTCGTAA
Source organism: Antheraea mylitta (assembly GCA_014332785.1). Taxonomy (NCBI): domain Eukaryota; kingdom Metazoa; phylum Arthropoda; class Insecta; order Lepidoptera; family Saturniidae; genus Antheraea; species Antheraea mylitta. The sequence goes on from JACEII010000096.1 coordinate 8,132, forward strand.
CAGCTTCACCGGACTACCAATTCGCGATGTCTGTAACAGTAGATCCAACGAACAAGTTAAAAATACAATAAAATACTTCAAAGTACATGTTAAAAACAAATATTTAAATGTTTTTTAGCTATCAAAAGGACCGACTAAGGTAAAGGACGTACAAATGTGGTTGTTGTTGTATTGTGTATTTTTTAAATTATCCCAGAATCTCACTTGTGTTGAGGTTAAGTCGTCGTAAAAGTTTTAACAAAGAGAGATCGAAGCATTGTTTACATTTTATGTTTGTAAAATTAACAACATTGACATCTGTCACGCTCTAAGAGCCTCTTTTTCCATTTAAGAAGCATGTAAAACGTTACAAACACAGTTTATCACTATTCAAAATATCAAATGACGATTTTACTCTAACTTGACTCGTGTTAATTGTATCAGCTATAAACATTTTTTTTATCTTGCACATTTATATTATGAAAATGGTTCATTTCAAGGACAAAGAGTAAATATAGAAATTTTCGTCATAGTTATATTGCTAAATTGCATACTTTTGATGTAATGTAATCTATAATCTAGAATGGCCCGGCAGATGTGAGACATCGAAATTGTTTTTTATCTATACTAATATTATAAAGAGGTAAAGTTGTGAGTTTGGGACGTTGTGATGTTGTGACGTTGTAGGTGGTAATCTCAGGAACTACTGGTCCGATTTGAATAATTCTTTCAGTATTATGTAGCTCATTCATCGAGAATGGTTATAGGCTATATATCTTCACAATTATACCGATAGGAGCGGAGCACAGGTGAAAAATCGTGATGTTTTTTCCTATTCGAAGTCGCGGGCAGTGGCTAGTTGTATTCATAATCTTGTGTTATTTGACTCTATATTTTGTAAATTTGGTGGTGTTTTATGTAATATAGCTAGTTTATTGTGCATAAATTAAGTGAATGGAAAACACCACCACGGATACCACGGAGCATGAAATACTGAAATGCCACAAAAACTGCCTGGAAGATTCTAAAGGATCCACCATCTTGTTAGAATATTGATTCACACGACGCTTAATATTGAAATGAACGTACGACGCTTGTGATAGTATTGACTACGCGACAATGGCAGTAATAATCTGAAAGATTCATTGCCAAAAATAAAGTAAAAAAAAACTTGACAAGTTACATACTAATGAATCACTTTATCTACTTGTGAAAACCCCATGAAAATCCGTTCAGTAGTTTTTGAGTTTATAGCGAACAAACAGACGCAGAGGATTTGTTTTATAATATGTAGTGATAAACTAATAGAAACTAAAGAAGTAACTGTAAGTCATGAAATAAAAGGATTTTTATCATTTATATCTATTATTCCCAGAATCAATTAAATTAAAAATAATAATAAAAACGTTTTAACTTCGATCAGCCAATTCGGCAACATATTACTGAACGCAGCTATATACCAGATTCGATACGGATGAGCCGACGCTCCGCACGAGAATGAATCACGTTCACGTTTCGCCACCCTTTTCACAGGCTAGCTCTTCCGACACGTCAGAATATGTTAGGTCCAGTCCACCAAAAAACAATAAATTACAACGTTGCAAATACAAAAATACAACACAAGTATAATTACCACGAACTATTACTCGTACCGTAGATGTTACTTGCTCAACTGTCTGAGCGAGAATGCCCTCCGAGCGAGAATGCTGCCACGAGAATACCTCAATGACTCGACCGAGTCGCCTTTTATAGCATTCAAATGAGTCACAAACGGTCGGTAATTTTGACCAATGGCGTATCAAGTCAATAGCACGGACATCTTTAATACAGTCTCTGTTAACAAAATTATTTACGATAAACAACGCAGACGAAGTCGCTGGTATTAGGCAGTTTATTATAGAAATCTAATTATAACCAGATACTTATATGTGTTCTTATATTGCATGCACTACAGGAGTTCTGTTGATCTAATGTAAAAAGGAATTGTATTTTACTTTTTCAGAAGTCTTCGTAAATTCTTCATCTATGTGCAAGAGGCGATGCCTGTACGGATGCGCGCAATACATGTTTTAAACACAGAACCCGTGGTTGATAAACTCATGCTGCTAATCAAGCCGTTTATGGAAAAGAAGTTCTTTAATATGGTAAGCAAGTTTTATTGAAATAAACTCTCTTATCTGAAGTCGTGGTGGCCCAGTGGTTTGACCGGTGGAATATTATTTCGGTTTCCACAGGTTCGACCCCGGTATATACTAACGAATTTTTCGGAATTCGTGTACATTTACTAATTGAAATTGGTAACACTATCGGCTGACGGTGAAGGAAAACATCTTGAGGAAACCTGAACCTGAGAAATAGTCTTGTAGTACTACTGTATGTAAAACTATAGAACTGTGGATTTCTCAGTTTGAAATCGCCAATACTTCGTGGGCCGGCGTGGTGATTACGCCCATACCTTCCTTTGGGAAGAGTTCTATGGCTCTGCAATGGGTCTCTTATAGGAGGAAGATGATGATGAAACGCTATTGGAAAGCTTTGAAATTCTAATCGTCAATATTTTTGAGTGACGAACATTGATGAGTGTAAACACTGTGTGGCGTAGAGTATTGTAAACATCAGTTCATGTTCATTCAATTTTAAAACATTTTTAATTAGGATACTTTAGATTTTCATCCATGAAAAAGAGACAATTCTAAACCCCTGAACTATGAAATGTCATGACGATACCATAGACAAATAGGGTTGCCGATTCATAGAAATATCTGTAAAAAATGTACACAATTTAATTTAATGGAAAAATGTTGCCAGAGTTTCTGGTAAAAACAAGAATGTATGGATACACAACCTTACAAATTAGAGGCAAATAAAGCGGTCAAGATTATGAATTATAATAGCCTGTAATTTAGAATTTATCTAATCAGAAAACAAGCCAATTCTAAAAAAAAGAAATCTTTATGTTTATCCACGAATAGGGTATAGGTTACTAACCAGGTTATAACAATAACATGTTATGCAAATATAAAACATGTTAACATAACATGTACCTGTTTTCTAAAAATATACGAGTTCCAATTATTTACATTATGATGAAAGAATGAACAAACATCATTAATTTATGTATGAGACTGCTAATGGTTATGTTAATTATTGTTAATTTTATACTCATTAATAACCTACTGTAAAAACATGTAGTTATATCTCATCGGAATATATTTTCCATTATGATATAAAGTATATAGGACCTCAGAAATAAATAGATTGCTATTCCTGACGCGTTGCTCATAAGTAAGTACTTAGTAGAAACAGCTTGTGGATGACTACCTGTTGCTTACTACACCAGTATTATGGATAATTTTGCTTTAGAAAAATAGATGATGCGACGATGCTTCAACGGTCAAACGTTGCATAGGTTCCAATGCTTTTATAATTAAAATCCATTTCAAAATAGCAAACAACGTAATAGTTAGTCATATTTGATAGATCCGATTATGGATTGGATCAGGATTTAAAAGGCTATTTTAAGGTTGATCAATATGTGAACGATGCTGATGTCTGGAATTGAATCCTCTCCGTGTATTCACTAGAAGCGGTTGTATGATATATTGAGTCAAAACACGTCAAGGGGACCCCCCCTTTCCACTTGATTATTAAATTCAGGTATGAACATTTGTTCATGAAGTATTTACTATGAACAATTAATACCCAAAACAGTTTTTGAAAATTTTTATTTTAACATTTTTTTAAATGAAAATTTTTATGACTTTTAATTAAAAAATCAATAAATAAAAAGCTATTAAAGATATTGTAATGAAACTTTCAGGATTTATAGTTTAATAGTTGTACTTTGATAAGATATATAAAAGTTTGAAATATTTTTTTTTTCATTTTGTTAATTAACTTTTTAGTTAACAAATGAAAATTTCAATGACTTCTCCCTCAAAAAACAATTTTTTTTCTCGATATTATGCAATAATCATTTAAGTAATAGAAACCGCAATAAAATTGACTGCTTGCGATTAGATTGAACAAAAAAAAAATATTTATGACGGGCGGTGAGCGTTGTCGGTACGGCGCGCTGCCGTGTGTTATTCATTTACCTTTTATTCTACTCAGTAATCGTAAGTAAGAAGCAATTCTTTATTTTTTTTAAATAAAAATCATGTTATTTAGTCGATATTTTTAGTGAAATACATTACATAAAGTTAAATAATAAAATGTTTTTTTTTTTAAGTCAATTTTGGCTCCTGCTCTCAACAAGACCATGACTCTCATGAACAACAATATAAATCCCGGCATGAGCAATCTGTTAAAATTAAAGTACAGGATAGTATCATTATTATAAAGCTTTAGATAATACATCACTCGAGTGCAATTTTTTTTCCAAAAACATTAAAATTTATACAAATAGAGTCTTTAAAAAAAACGCAATACCGATAGATTTATAATTAAATTATATCTTTATGATATATTATCTTTATAATTAAATTATATCTTATTTAATTTCTTTGTTTATTTAATAATAAAAAAAAAACATTTTATTATTTAATCTTATGTAATGTTTTTAGTAAAATTATCGATTAAATAACGTTATTTTTATTAAAAAAATGAAGAATTGCTTCTTACTTACAATTACTGATTAGAATAAAATATAAGTGAATGACGCGCGGCAGCACGCCGTACCGACAACGACACCGACACCGCCCGTTATAACTCTTTTTTTTTGTTCAATCTAATCGCGAACAGTCAATTTTTTTTGCGGATTCTATTACTTAAATGATTAATGCATAATATCGAGAAAAAAAAATTGTTTTTTGAGAGAGAAGTCATTAAAATTTTCATTTGTTAAGTAGAAAGTTAATTAACAATATGAAAAAAAAATATTTTAAACTTTTATGTATCTTATCAAAGTACAACTATTAAACTATTAATCCTGAAAGTTTCATTAACATATCTTTAATAGCTTTTTATTTATTGATTTTTTAATTAAAAGTCATAAAAATTCTCATTAATTTGACTTGACCTTATTCGAAGCTTATTTATGAGATAGGCGCTTCCGTTTCCCGCCAGCATGCCCACTTTTGACAGTAAATATCACTAACTTCCGTCCTCCACGCAGGAGCACACGGATGATGACTGATATTCAGTGCCTCTGCACAGGATCACGCGAAGCATATAACTAGCCCTCGCATGGCTTTCAGTGCCTCTGCACAGGAACACCGAAGCATATAACTAGCCCTCGCAGGGCTATTCGGTGCCTCCTCGGAGGGCTGTTCGGTGGCTCCTCGGTGCCTCCACGCAGGAGCACACGGATGATGACTGATGACTAGCAGTAACTAGCACTTAGCC
>JACEII010000096.1:13466-42844 GCA_014332785.1 Antheraea mylitta
ACTAGCACTTAGCCCACGCAGGGCTATTCGGTGCCTCTGCGCAGGAGCAAGCGAATCATGTAACTAGCCCACGCAGGGCTATTCGGTGCCTCCATGCAGGGGCACGCGAATCATGTATCTATCCCTCGCCTCGCAGAGCTATTCTGTGCCTTCACGCAGGAGCACGCGAATAATGTATTCCCTTGCAGAGCTATTCGGTGCCTTCACACAGGGGCACGCGGATCAAGTAACTAGCCCGCGCAGAGCTATTCCATGCCTATTTAGTGCCTCTGTGCAGTGCAGATGCACGCAAATCGTTTAACGATACGCAGTTTGTTCAGTGTCTCCTCACAGGAACACGCGTATTTTTGAATCAAATTTCGTTGGATTATTCGGTGCACGTGAATTACGGAAGCAACCCTCGTAGCGTTAGTCTGTGGTTCCTCGTAGGACACACAAATTATATAATGAACCTTCGAAGGGTTATTTGAAACCTCCTCGCGGGATTGCACATATCATAAAGGATAGTAGATAACAGCGCGCAGGAGTAGTTCATACTAGGAAGCCAGACCACCTAAAGCTATACAATAATATAGTAATGATGTGACCTGTCCCCAGTGTGAACGTACCGTTCAAGTTAGGATATGTCAGTAAATTTACGTGGACGTGAAATGCGGAGGAATGGATTTCGGAAAAATGGACTGTTGTCTTTTAGCAGTTTTGTTATAACGGTTAGGAGTAGATAGGATAATAGGAATATTTGCAGGAACGCAAATCGTTCCGATAACTGTATGGCTGTTTAATCGGTGTACCTTCGTGTGTGATCATACATTGCTTCTGGACGGTCAATCTCACAGGGTGCAGCAAGGTTTTCTTGTTTTTGTGGTTGTCGGAAGTTTTCTCATGTGGTATAGGAAGTGACCTAATGCTTATAGGCATCGCTACTCTGTAACTTCATAGTTACACAGACAAGCCATCTAGTCACATCAAGGGCGCATATTCTGCTTAAATAGGCTGCGTCAATTCAAAAGTGGCTTCAATCTTCTTGCAGCAAGTATGTGAAGACTCCCGGTAAAAGCAAGAATAGTTGGAAGTAACCAACATTGGGTGTTAAGCAGAAGCATCTACTAATAGAAGTATATTAAATCGAAGGTTTAATACTACTCTGTATTTTAAGCAGTCTCGAATAGCTTCGGAGGTCTAACTGTTCACATTTACAAAGTATTTTGGCTACTGTGGTACTAATAAAGACTATTACTCAGTGTTCTAGTAAAGTCTCAAGAGTTTGCATAGCTTCAAAGAATCTTATAGGTTCTATGTAACGCCCTCGTAGGGTCACTGACTAACATAGTAAGGTCATGCCTCTAATTAATTGTTTGCAGCGAAAATTTTGAGCCAACATGTGGAAATAAATGGTCGATTAAATGTTTTATCGAATAACCCAAAGTAACAGTGCCGCTAAGCAGTCAAGGTTGTCTCTTACGTAAGTTCGCTGAACTAGTTCGATGAGGCAGCATGAGAGCGATGCGTCTGTTACCTGTAGTGGTTGAGGGCGACGGGGGCCGAGGCGCAGCGTCGCAAACGCCTTGCGGTCCGCGAGGTGACGCTGCAAGCGCTTTCTAGCCTCGAGGCCAACAATCGCATCGCTCGCTACATTAATAAGGTACCTCTTTAGTAAAACCATTTCGTTCGGCTTTTAACATAACGGCAGGAACAGAAATCTCTAGATTAAGTAGTATGGTGTCGCACACGCTTTTTGTGAGAATCCTTTCGAATTGGTTATATGATGAGTAGTTTGTCTTTGAGTCGTAATTTAAGTTTGCCATCAAAACTTTTAGACCAAGAGAGTGCTTCTAGAAGGGCTTTGTCAACATTATTTGCTCAAAATAAAGGCTACTGGAAAGTTTGGTTAAAAACTGGTTTTTTGCGCTTACTTTGCCAAAATTCTTCCAAGCCATAAATTTTTACTATTTACACATATTTTTTGATGCTAGTATAAATCTTTGGTTATTTTAACCAAACCCAGTGATTTTTACATACAGCAGTTGTCTTTGATATCACTTAGGGTGTTTTTAGACGGTCTTACGTAACTAAGACTAAAGGCAATTGAGAAACCATACCATAGTTTCTTATGGCATAGTTATACATTTTTTGTTTTGGTATGATTATATACTGAAATGTGGTAAACGTTCTAGTTCACAGGCAAATATATAGGCCTTATTCAGAATTGTGGGCCTTATTCAGAATTGATAGTACCTCTGTAACTAAATCACCTTGGACTAACGTGCTAACTTTAATGCTTGTGTAATCAAGATTCCTTTATGAATCTTGGCTTATCTAGATCACATTGGCGTCGGTGTCTCTACCACCACCAGGCGATAACAAACAAGTCTCATAAATAAGCTTCGAATAAGGTAAAGTCAAATTAATATAAGCGTTTTACCTTACAATAAAACGCATATTAATTTACTTACCTTATTCGAAGCTTAATATTTTAAATTCTGCCTGGTATTATTATTCGACTCAATGAAGTTGAAAGACGGCGTCGCTCTAAATACACCTCTCTGCCATGGTGCACCTCTCTGCCATGGTGGGGCGAGACACAAGTAAGATATTTGACCGGAAGCTAGTGATATTTACTGTCAAAAGTGGGCATGCTGGCGGGAAACGGAAGTGCCTATCTCATAAATAAGCTTCGAATAAGGTAAGTAAATTAATATGCGTTTTATTGTAAGGTAAAACGCTTCTATTTAAAAATTAATTTTGTTAAAATAAAAATTTTCAAAAACTGTTCTGGGGATTAATTATTCATAGTAAATACTTCATGAACAATTGCCTGAATTTAATAATCAAGTGGAAAAGGGGGGGTCCACTTGACCTGTTTTGACTCATTGAATATATATATATATATATATGCTCAAAAGGTGTACTCCATCGAGTTTCTTGCCAGTTCTTCTCGATGACTCGGTTGTTTTCCAAACCGGTGGTAGTTTTGACATTCATTAGCGTCTTACAAATACAAATATCTTTATTTCCAGAATATTTACATGGTATAGCCTTAACTATGGCCCCAAACTAGGCATTGCCTGTCTCATGGAAGCCATAATGCCTGAATGAAATTGCCTTTAGTTTATAGTGGCGCGTCTTGTGCTTGTTATATTTAAAGGAATTACATTTTAAGAATAAAGTTAAAGCAAAGAAGAAACAAAGTGTGAAAAGGGTGAATTTGTGTATGTGGTTGTGCTGAGTGTGAGTGTAAAAGTGACTGAGTGTATATCTGTGCTCGTATGATAGATGTGTATAATTTTTGGAAAGCTAATAGAGTATATTGAGTAAATTTTCTGTCTGTTCATATGATATACTGTGAAGCTATCGTTTGGTGGCCGTTTTCACATGGTAGCGTGAGCAACGTACGAAGTTGTAGTCGTCCACAATCTTCGAAACTTTATTGTACACGTATGGACTTAGAAATCTAGGCTTTATGTCTTATGATGAGGACCTAAACTGAATAAAGTATTTTTGATTATGTTTCATTGATTAATTGTCGACAAAAGTTAGCCATTTATTGTTGTATATATACGCCTGTAATTAATTGTCGACAAAAGTTAGCCATTTATTGTTGTATATATACGCCTGTAACAAGTTCTAATAACATATACTATCAGATTATAGTGATAATAATATTTCATTTGTAATTTACAATTTTGTTAATGTCTTCATAATAATATTTCATTTGTAATTTACAATTTTGTTAATGTCTTCATCAATATTCTCCAATAAAATCGCTAACTATAAAATTCCTGAGAGTAAAGACCTTCTCAATGGAAATATATATTCTTCTATAATGCAAATATTCTTTTGCCCTTAAGAATATTCCCTTCCACCTTGTAATATGTTTTCCTTTATACTAAATTTGTTGTAGTATGTTTCTGAATAATATGATACAAAACAAGACGAAGAATTATTATATATATTAAAATTATCATCTAAAGGTAGAAACATTTCTACGAAAGACCGCATAAATCCAGAACTGATAACAGACATCATAAAACAATTAGAAGAGCCGTTTGTAATGACTTATTTTTAATAACTTCTCTCGACATTGTCTTTTATTTTCTAATTACAATAAGCAAAATTAACACATATGTTTTAAACAATTCCAGTTGAAATTCCACAACAAGAATGAGGATCTGGAAGAGTTCTACGAAACGGTCATACCCAGGTCTTCGCTGCCGCCGGATTACGGTGGAACTTTACCAGACACGCAAACCCTACACAAGAAGTGTATGCAACAGTTAGAATCATTAGAATCCTACTTCAGAGCCGAGGAGGAGCAAAGAGTCGCCGTATTACCTGACAAGAAGAGAGACAAGGCTATGGAAAGGGCCTTCAAGAACCTCGATATAGATTAGATGCATTCAGTTAAGTATAAAATGTTATGTTAGGCTGAGTTGCACCAGACAATGTCAAAACTTAGGTTAAAAGAGGCCTAGGCGTTAAAGAAGTTGTACCAATCGATAATAGTTCAAATGATGTTACGATTTAACGTTAACCAATACCGTTCCATGTTGGCCGGTTAGCGTTATTGTTATTGTCAATTTTTGAACAAGTTTGCAAGTTTATTAGTACATAATTTAAAATCGTGTATAATTTCTGTGAGAAATCCTGTGGGAAACTCAATATAGTGTTCTTGAATATAATTTCTCTTACAAAGAAGAAAATGTATGTTCATAGAGTTGATCTATTCTCAAATTGGATACAGAAATGTTCTTGGACAGATTTCAGGTGTCTGAAAAATTAGAAGGTACGTTGCATTTGCACTTAGAGCATCTGTTAAGACACCCAACTATGAAGTAAGCACTGTTCTATATTCACGTTATTAAAGTTGAATATACACTATGAGATGATACATTGGTATTAGTTTTTTCCGAATTAACTATTGATATAAATAAATCAATATTTTAATAATTAATATACAACTATACGGAAATAGATGCAAAGTAAATAAAAAAAGGAAAGTAATTGTAACGTATTTTTTGCGCGCAATGAACATTTGGTGACAGATAAAACCAAGAGTTGCCAAGTAAAAAATGTTACACTATTTGATTTTTAGGGACTAATTGAATTATTAACGTTGTAACCCTGATAACTTTAACTATTACAAAATGTTTGATCGTATAACTAGTTTTGGTAAGTAATGTTAGTGATTCTTGTCAGTGTTGTGGTTAACTTTAATCGTTGCAATAAACGAGACGCTGGTGCAACTCAGCATTAATATCTGTTGTTAGTTATCATTTTCGTACCTAACGTATGTATTATATGAAATATATAGCATAAAGCTTATTTTGGTGTTAGTTACGTGTACCGTAGCGAGTAGTATCAGATTTTGTCTTCATAAAGTGTTTCTATTTAACTTTTGGTGATCAGTGTATGTGGTGTATATATATTATGTATTTTTATTTACACTTTTACCAACGCCATAAAACAGAAAATCATTTGGAGTACATTTGAAGCAATACTCGAAGACCTGTTCACTATATTGCTTCGCTGATACATTCCGTCCTTAGCTAATATGTACAAAATTATTTGTATATCAATAAACACTCCTAGATTGTATGACACACATTAGTAGAGATGACGTAAATAGTTGAATTTTTACTATGCTATTTTATGATAGTTTGTTAATATTAATGAAGAACTTAGTAAACTATTCGAATACGTCTTGCATCCTTCTTTTATGAGTACCAAAATTAACATATACTATAAAAATAAATACAGTGTTGCCAATTCTTTAAAAAAATCCTAAAAGAGGACATTCATTCTCGTATAAAAACTCCCTGTCAAAAATGACAATGACAGCTATTTAAAAAACATTCAAAAATTAATGAAATATTTTAAATGTATTATTTAAGACATTTATGTATGCGTAAAATCTTTCAAATTGCCAATATCAAGTTCTTGTTATTACGATTCTTTAAGGTCAAGTCTTGCATGTGAAATAAGTCATTAATATAATTAAGAACTACTTTAAATACAACAAAAATTTTCGTATACAAATTGTATTATATTAAAAAAATATAGGTATAATACCGTTGTGAGTAATTAACATTTTTGGCATTGCTCTCTCAAATGTAATAAAACGGTCTGAATATATGTTTTTGTGACGTCATATTGTCTTCGCGAATATTCTTAAAGTTGTGGTGTGTATTGGTGTTGTAGGGAAAAATAATGTCAATAAATAATTTAAATTGTGTACACATTAAATTATGTAGGTACCGAAGTATTTTTATGCAATTAATAACATACATACATTGTTTAAGATTATTATTAGATTATTCTGCTGTTGATTGACCGTTATTCGTCAATACTATAATGGCAATAGCGGCGGCGTTATCGCAACGTTTGCACAAATAAGAATTATCACACGGCGCGAATAACTTAAATTTAATTTGTTTATTATTGTTTGTGTTATTGTTACTAAGTGCATATGATATTAAACATCAAAATAACGAATAACAGCTGGCAACAATTTAAATTAATATTTTTAGTAAAATAACAATAGTATCAAAATCAAAAATACTTTATTCCGTTTAGGCTCTAGTAAGGCGCCTATGAACGTCAAAAACTACCACCGGTTCAGAAAACAACCCAGCCATCGAGAAGAACCGGCAAGAAACTCGATCGGGTACATTTCTTTTACATATATTTTCAATACATCATACAATAGCTTATAGTGGATGCACAGAGAGGAGTCAATTCCAGACATCACTATCGTTCACATACTGATCCACTCTATAATATCTTTTTGATAATAAAACCCGCTTGACGTTGGCGCTTAAATTTACAATCCGGCAAATCGGTAACATGTTTTGGAACTTTATTGTAAAACCTAACACTATTACCTAACAAATTATTACTGGTTTTGCTAAGTCTGGAATATGGAACGACCAGTTTATTACAGTTTCTAGTATTTACATTATGCCGATCTTTTACTAAATGTAGTTTTTCAAAATTTTTACTTATTTTTTTTTCGAAATGACTACGCTATTGACCCAGTAAGGTCTTAACAGTTTCACCGGACCACTAAGGCGAGCGCTTAAGGCATTCAGCCGATTTTATTTTGGCAACCAGCTCAAGGGTGCACGGCACACCTCGGCTTGGCTGTTGCCTGTTGCATGTAAAATCGCGACCTATCTTAGCTAACCTAGCTAACTATTCATATATGTATGAGTTGTTGAAATATATATGTGTACCAAGCATACACGCCTCAACAACTCCTCCATATATTTATTATCGGAAAATTGAGAGTTTTTCAGTTTGATAAGGGAAAAAAAGTAAACCCTTCCACTTTCATGTGTAAGCGTGTAGCGTGCACGTGTGTGGGGGTGATCGTGTAGTGTTGTAGCAGTGATGTATATTTGTGTGTCACCGTATCGCGCAAGCAACGCACTCAAGGGCTCCCTACCGAGGGATCAAAACCTAGGCTTGAGCCGCTGCCGTGGGAAGCCTAATCGGGTAAAATTTTTACGGACATAGATTAAATTATCAAGAATGTATTAAGGGTGGGAGGGCAGACTTAAGATACCGAGTAGTATAAATCATTATTGAAATATTATCACCGTTGTTGCTCTTTATAGAGTTAAATGCTATAAATTTATCTAAACCTTAGTACTAAGGCAGCTCCGTTTTTTCATAGTAAAGACACATTCCTAAAAATATATCTAGAGATTTCATTGGCTGATAAACTTCGAAATTCCTCTCAATTTTACTGTTGAATGTAATGTGTTGATTTTTATTTTTGAATTCCCCTTTATCTTCATTTAACACTTTCGTTGAAGCCACCTTATCTGTTTCAATAATTATCCCCTACATACTATGTACATGAAGTATATAGTAATCTATTATAACTTACATGCATTTATAAGTTTCTTTCAGGTGTTATTAAAACACCGATAAGCCAATGTAGATAAAAATTATCAAAGATATCATTTCATGTAGCTGTAAAAGACAAGATTTTATAGATATCATTATAATATCGTTCAGATATTTGCTGTTAACGAGACTTCAAGCAAATACCTACATGGTGCTTTTTGCCACCATTGCAAATCTCATAGATTAAGTCAACTAGACGCTACATTTCTATTTTATACTTTCCAATTGAGGATCATGAATGATAATCTGTCATTATATCTCTCACAACCTAAAATCTACATAAACATTTATAGCTATCCCTTTTTTGTTACACATTTTCGTTTTATAAAGACCAATTAGCACCGTCCTAAAGGAAGTTTCACTTTAAAAAAATAGGTAAGCCGAGTTATCTAGTTAAATAAATTAGCAGATAGTTTATTTTCTGGTATGTAAATTACTTGTAGGTAAAATTGATTGTTTGTTGCATGTCTTTGTATATTATAGAGCTTCTATGACTATGTTATCAGATTTGAATTTTATATTTGGATGCATTAAAATTGCGCGTAAATTCTTTACCTTTTTTACGTTTTAATAAATCTTATCTAAATGTGGTAGTACTTGTTGGTAATATAATTAACGAAAACTCGTCTAAAATGTTTTATCTTAAACTATGATATATTTAAAACCCAATTAGCTATTTCTTCGGCCACTGCCTGTAGCAGTAAAAATTTCTATATCAATATTAAATAATAAAATAAATAAAAAGTTTTTGTTTTTAAGTAATACGGACGTGAATTAGCGTAAAGAATAAATCGTCATATTTTTTCTTTACTTTTTGTATCATTTTTTAGAAACTTACTTAAATGTCACAAGGTACATACGTACGTGATCATAGCACAATTATGATATAGTTAACCTGTATACTAATCTTGAATATACGTGTAAAATTTTACTTTTTATTCAAATAGAAACATAAATTACTTTTCTGAAGTAACATTTTAAACGTAGTTCGGTGAAGCTGTTAAGATTTTGCTAGGTCAATAGCGTAGTCAGTTCGAGAAAAAAAAACATTTTAAACGGTACCCACCAATAACATCTCTTTATTGCTGTTAGAAAAATATCACTTAATATATTATGTATTACGCTCACTTGCAATATACTGTTGTTGGTGTTATTAGGCTCATAACTATCTAATCCCATTTGCACAAACGCTGGTAATTATAAGAAAGTTGGGTGGCGGTAAGATTTAGTTAGTAATTTCAAATATAAAAATTAATTAATGGTATGGATGTTATCAATTAAGATATTTTTTGGGATTTCATTATATTGTTAAATATTCGTTGTTGCTATTGTAATATTATTAGTTCAAATTTTATCGTTGACATATTGTAATTATTATAACTGAAGTTATTTCTTCGTAAACAATAAATACAAAATATTTGCGTTTTTTATGTTATAATTCCATGTAATAAATTTATGTGATAATCGTTAAATATATGTTTATTGGTTCATAGAACCGTGAATTGTGATTTTAGCTTACGGAATATATTTACGTGTAATACTCTGTAGTTTTATTTATTGCTCGTATTATCTGAAGGTAAACACTGAAAAATCAATGACATTTGGTAACACAAAGTCTCTATACATATTATTAGAACCCGGTTAATAATTAAAATAAATAATCAATTCAATAGATATAAAATAAATAAACATCTATTCTCAATAATGTTTGCTTACATTGGTGATTATAAATAGATGGCTTAAACATTTGTACACGTTAGAAAAAATGAGAAGTGCAGATGACGGGCCGGTCGTATTGCAGAGTGAAGATTACAAGACGGTACTTTAGGCTTGCGACCCAAGCGCGACCTCTTGCTAATGTCCATCAATGTTTACTAGCGTTGCCCATATTACCTACCCCTACATATACCTTGATCTACTTTATTTTTTAAGAATCTAGTAACGCTGTTTTAGATATTCCCTGCAAAATGATACTGCCTTTATATAAACCTAAGCTCTACTATAAGTCAAATACAAAATAACCGTTTTATTTTTTAAAGAAAATCATCTAAATTCCTTTACATTATAAAGGTTGAACTCAATACAGTAAATATGTTTCATTTGAATTATGTTTTCAATCGGTTATACTACATAATGATATCCGAATTATTAGAACCGAAAATTGGGACCCCAAAAAAAGGATATTGATGTCATTTTTATTCGCAATAATTGCAGTTGTGACTGTAAATAAATTCTCAATATAGCGAATAATAATGTCGTTCTCACGTAATTTAGAGCACCCGAATAAATCTCCTATTTTCATAAAATTAAGACTAAAAGATTTAAATGGATAATGAAAACTTCACATGCTGTTTTTGCCTCCACTTGACTAATATTTTAGATATAATTTCAACGTATTTTACATTTTGATGGCTTGTCACCTTCGAATCATGAAAAACATCGTTTATATAACTTTTCGGCTTTTTACGATTCGATACTGGCAACATTGTTGAAATGTCAAAATGTCAACCGTCGTCGAACACCTGCTTCCCGGTTTTTTGTTTACAATATGTAGACGGATAATTATGAATGAAAGTTATTGTTCTAAGAGGAATTTTGAATTAAAAGTTGGACTGAAGTGATTTTCCTATATGTGTATGTACATTGCAGTTGTTAACGATACTTGCACATGTGTATCGAGAGGTATGTAGAGTATTCCCATTTTTCGTTATTTAGTTACGCATGACTGAAACAAAACCACTTTTATGTAAGGTGTACATTATTATATACATCGGTTGAGTGCCTTAAACGCTCGCCTTAGTAGTCCGGTGAAGCTGTTAAGACCTTGCTAGGTCAATAGCGTAGTTAGTTCGAGAAAAAAAATTATATATAATAAAACATTAATATTTTTAGCTGTATTTATAATTTTTTGTTTCGTATTCAATAGCTATAAAAATCAGTATTTCGATTAGCACGTCTTTTTAAATTATACTGAACCGATCTCGGTTAAAATGATCTACGCTACATACTGTTTCACAATCCTAGTGGGAGGTTAATGATAAAGTCACAAAATAATCAATACAGGCCACTTGTTATCATATCAGACACATAGTTCCTGTGGATCATCAGCAGCATATACACGTAAACAGAATCACAGGCATCATTTGATACAAAACATAAATCAATTCCAGTTAAATACTATCAACCTTACATTGAATTCGTTAATGAGGATAGACTGATAAATTCCAGTACTTATTGAGTTAGCAGTGATTTTTTAGATAATAAATAACTACAAAGAATACCTCTTTCTGACTATGCTGTTATTATAACACACAAACGATGTCTTAAAACTTCTACAACACTTAATTATTTGTGGAATGAAACACTAGAATATATTGTGTAATAATGAAAATACATTATTGATGTTTTAAATTGTAAATTATCATTTTAATGTGTTAAAGGTTTTAGATCTGATCACAAACTCATCTAATGTTAAATAATAATGTGATCTAAGAAACATCACAAATCACAGAAACACTGTCGTCAAGTAACAGTGCTTGCATTGTTGCTTTTTGTTCGGTCAGTGAGAGAGCCGGAGACCTACCACCTTTCCCCATCTTCCCTTCACCTAAACACGTGATAGCAACACACTTGTGACTCCCCTGATGTTACTAGTGTCTATGGGCGGCGGTGATCACTTACCATCAGGTTATCCACTAGTTTTTTTGTCTGCAATGATATAAAAAAAATATAAGAGAGAAAACACGCTAAACGTAAGCTTGGTGACAGATTTTTGTCATCTTGAAAGTGATAACTAGTCAGGCAGATTTAGAAAAGGCTCTTACCATTATAAATTCAGAAATTCATTATAAATAATTATCACTATCATATGTATTTTAATGTGTGTTATCTATTTTAAGTTATTATGTTTATTCTATTTTAATCTGGTCATATTGCAACTACCATGTGCATATGCAATATATATAGGAGGTGTTAAGATGAACTCATATAATAATTATTATGGAGGGAAGTGCTCACAGAAATACTAATTAGATCATGTCTATTCAATCTTTTGCATGAGATTGATATGATATAAAGACTGATATAGTCTACTCGAGCAAATGAAAAGTGTTGTTTTCATTATAAAAGTCTTAATAGTAACTACATAGACTGCGTTCCAGTAGAAGCTCACAACGCCCTTTTCGCCGTTCCACTAGATAACCGCTAGCGTTGCGGTTGTGGCGAAAATGTCATTGATGACGTCATAACATACGCTCACGCGAAGCTCACGACGACCCATGTCTGGAGGTGGGTCGATGTGAGCGTTGACAAAATTGGCGAGATTCTCAATAAAGATGGCGACCGTGAAAATGTCATTCCTTGATACGGTATAGGATATTTATATTAAATAACATATTGTATTGAAATACGTAAATGAAATAAGAAATGAAATATGTTAATAAAGTTTTGATAATTTTACTTCTTTTGAAAAATGTTGTGAATTCTAAAATTCAATTTAGAAAATAATTTATGATCATTTCATGGTAATTTAATATTTTTCATTTAACCAATAAGGTCATTTTTATGTTTTTATGATAATTAAAATAAAAAAATTGAATTATACATTGTTTCTTTAATATTTTTTTTTTTTTTTTTCGAAATGTCTACGCTATTGACCCAGCAAGGTCTTAACAGCTTCACCGGACTACTAAGGCGAGCGCTTAAGGCACTCAGCCGACTTTATTGTGGCAACCAGCTCAAGGGTGCACGGCACACCTCGGCTTGGCTGTTGCCTGTTGCATGCAAAATCGCGACCTATCTTAGCTAACCTAGCTAACTATTCATATATGTATGAGTTGTTGAAACGTATATGTGTACCAAGAATACACGTCTCAACAACTCCTCCATATATTTAATATCGGAAAACTGAGAGTTTTTCAGTTCGATGAGGGAAAAAAGTAAACCCTTCCACTTTCATGTGTAAGCGTGTAGGCGTGCACGTGTGTGGCGGTGATCGTGTAGTGAGCTCTTTAATATACTTAAATGAATTTAATAATTATATGAATTTACTGTTAAGACTTACAAAGTGTAACTTAACCTCTCAAAGCTTTTGTTTTTTTTTTTTTCTAGATCGCCATTTTTATTATTTATCTGAACGCTCAAAACGCCGACAAATGCGTTCCACTAGCTCTTACGATCGTAACGCTCGCGAGCTAGTGGAACGGGAAAACTCGCGGTCGTGAGTTGTGAGCTTCTAGTGGAACATAGTCATAATATGGCAACCTGCCAAAGATATGTGAATTGTCTCTTTGACATGACTTATAAAAAGTTGAATCCCCTGAATTTGATTGTTGGTCATGCATTCAAAGGCCAATCATAATGATACTCATGTATAAAATAACAGATCACTGGTTTTGTCAAATCTTGTAAATATCTCATTCAGTTTCATTAAATCCTACACATATTCAAATTGTTTCCAAGTACTTCTTAGGTTCCTCCATCTACTGTAGAGTCTATTTCCTCACACATGAATAGAGTATATGTATGTTGCTAGTTGTAATTTGTTGTAACATTATAATATATAAATATAAATCTGTTGGATTTTTACGTCTAAAATAAGTTTAGAAAACTTATTAAAATTAAAACTTTTTTTATGTTATGAAGACATAAACAGGTATTCAGTACACCTGATGTTAAGTAGTTGCTGTAACTTATGGGTATGTACTGCCAACATCAACAAGACCAACGTTTTGGCGTCAACACATTGGTATATAAAAACCCAAGATGCACAGTCAACACCTCAAAACCGTCCACATAAAATTAGTGCATAATTGAGAATTGTGCTCTCATTTCGAATAATCTGTCGTCAATCGCATATGTGGATTTTTTGTACAGTGCATTGTAAAAACAACTATAAATAATTAGTGTAAGGTTGAATTTACGAAAAAATAAGTTTATAACTACTATATTGGTGATTTTGGACATGGTTTTGACGGTTACTTTTATTCGAAATTGTGCATCTTGGATTTTTACATATCAATTGGTTAACCATAATATTTTTTTCCTGTGTTTTTTTTTTTTACATGAGGAGATCCCTATCAGATACCCATTCCGTCAGGCAGCTAAGGACGGGTTATGTCCGAATTGCACGGACTAAAACCCCAACCCCATGGTGCCTTCATACATCTTTTAGGTGGGGGAGCAGGGACTGCCGGCTAGCACTGCGTCTGCTCCCCGGACAGGTGTAAGCCCCGCAAGAGGCCCTGATTGTAATCACAGATGTCAAAGATGGTAGACCCCTCAAAGGGTGATTGGGTGTTAGACCCGCCTGACAAACTGTGGGGCACAATGCGCCTCCACCATATGGGCCTGTGCAATTTAAACTGTCAGGGCGACGGACATGTCTGTGTCCATAGCCCCCGGCCCCATCTACAGCGGCCAGATGCCATCACCTACCCGTCGCCGTCGTGTATAGTCTTAGTATAGATAATAGACTTATTTTTTCTATTTAAGGTTCATGTTTGTTAATAATATTTTTTTCTTTTATTTTCTCTCAGTGTATCATGGAATCAGTGGACAACAATAAATTTGAAGTTAAACCCATAAATAGCAAGAGAAAAATATCAATACCCTGCCCTAACGTATACCTCAACCCAGCATTGGATATCTTAGCCAACGACGACCCTATCTGTAACACCGCTATGGAAATTGTACCAAATAAAAAGAAAAAGCACACAAAGAGCTGTGATATAGCCGCATTTGAAAATTCAGCCTTAGATTTAGGTATAAGCAAAACAGCTGTAAACGAATTTCTAGCTAGAGAACTAAACAATGTATGTAAAAACGTAAAGTTAGACAGTGCTATAGAAATTCAACAACCGAAAATAATTGAAAACGCAACATCTGAAATGACACAACTTGGAACATTAAATACTAATGAAATTGAAAATATTAAAGAAGAAGAAACAGGCAGATTTGTAGAAGAACCGATTTATGCTAATATAATCCATCGACCAGAGAATGAAAGTAAAATTAAAGAACAATATGAAAGTAAGAATCCTATAGCAGAAGAATTGGATCCAGATAATGTATTTATCACTCCTATTGTTGCTGATATTAGTGAAACTGATGCCATTGTCCAAGTAACTGAAGAAAAATCATCTACTAATGAAACAGATATATCAAACATCACAAACATTGAAGCAAGTGTTACCAATCAAATATTCATAAATAATACAAGTAATTTAAGTTTGAGCTTTATTGATAGACTCGCGTTGGACTCACCGAACAATTCCAACCAATCGCTTTACCTAGATGACGATCTAAACGAAAGCAACATAATGGAAATCAAAACTATAACTATAATAACTAAGAAGAAACGGATAAATCTTAAGAACACAAATCCTTTCCTTGAACCAGGTTACAAAATGGATAATGTGAGTCAAAACCCATTTTTAGAGCGAACTAATGATATAGAGTATAGTGAAGAAGCTATGATAAAACCGAATGAACTTAAAGTACCGATGCTGAACGTGATACCTCGCCAGTTATTCTCAGGTGATACCAACAGCACAATATCGACTGTCAATGAGTCCTCAATAGATATTGAAAGCCAAAACGAATACGAAAATATTGACAGCTACAGATCGGAAAGTCCTATATATGAGAACATTGCAGAACCGGGCGAAATTGTTTACAACAAACAAAGCAAAATATTAGGCTGCGACGTATCACAGTTTAACGCAACGGACATAATGAATCTGAACAAAATGAACAATCACAAAGACAGTTCAAACGATTCGAGTGACATCAAAAAGGACTTGAAGCATCAATTTTTGAAAGTCGGTAATAAATTCTCGAAAAAGGTTTTTAAAACGTTAAAGAGGACTTTCAAAGGAGATAAACCCAGTAGTAACGTCTCAATGAACCCTTACGAAGTGCCAAGGAAACCGCCGAAACAAAAAACAGCTCCTGAAGGTTCCGGTATAGCGAATCCTGCATTGAACTTGGATAATTCGGACGAAATAGAAATAGAAGAGATATGTGAAGACGAGAATGAGTACGAAACTGTAAAAACAATTAGGAATACCCGGCTAAATATGAACGTCACTCCCTTGAAAGAAAAGTCGAATGAAAATGCGGATTTGTCATTCAATAGGGCTAATACATCGGGGAAGAAGGTGCGTTTCGATTCGACGTTAAATCAGGAGAAGGTTATAACTGGAAACAGCTTTGACTACGAAGTGCAAAGTCCAGGATTCGATTCGAAAATCGAGAAGTATCATGATGAACTAGAAAATTGTATAAACGAGAGAAAATTTTTACAACAAAATATGTGAAGTACCTATAAAAAAATCATTAATATAGTAATCGAGTCAAATCGAGAAATTATAGAACTATTATTTCCTCCATGTTACTCATATGTCCATAACCATAAAGATTTAAGCTCCATACAAACGCATATAGACCTCATGAAGCACAGTTCACCAGATTGTTGAGAGAATAAGCCTAAAAGAAATACTTGATTTATAGCAACACTGAAAAAAAAAGTATTGTAATATCATATTTCTTATAAAATTAAATTTTTCAAATTGTTACTTCATTTATTTATTTGTTTACTACTAAACCGTGAAAGTTACGATGTCATGAAATAAAAAAAAAATATGATCCCCATGTTGAGATCTGGATTTTAAAAATCATCTGATGGGTTTAGTAATATGCTCTTTGTAAAATAATCTCTAGAAGTTTCTAGAACGAATTACAATTATTACACCAAAAATTTATTTTGCTTCTTGATGTTATGTCTTGTTTTTTTATTAATCGTATTTTTATAAGTTATTTAATGAATTATCAGTTTTATTTATTAACATGTCTTTTTAAGTATTCAATTTAAGTGAATTATCAATTAATAACCGTAATTTCATAACATACTCAGATATAT
This sequence comes from Antheraea mylitta, assembly GCA_014332785.1. Taxonomy (NCBI): domain Eukaryota; kingdom Metazoa; phylum Arthropoda; class Insecta; order Lepidoptera; family Saturniidae; genus Antheraea; species Antheraea mylitta. Next base: position 30,298 of record JACEII010000096.1, read on the forward strand.
GTCGGTATTTATATAAAAATGTATGACATGTGATTTGTGTATGACGTCAAATAAAGATTAGCCGTGTTATTACAAAAAAAAATTAAATACTTCATTTACAAAGAGTTTGTGCTAATTGTACCGCACTTGCTCGAGACAAGATCGCGTTATCCTTTTTTCGCAAGTCTAACCTAAACCGCGAGATAAAAGAACAAGATGGCGAACATTCAGCGAGTGCGGTGCATTTAACACGTATCTTATTCAACTTTTTTGTAACAACACCGTATATGTTTTTTTAAATTATTTATCGATGGCTTGTACTTAATTTATGTATTAAAATTCTTAAAATATTATAATACATAGATCGTTTTTAGTGAGAACTCAATTAGTCGTGTAATGGTTTTATATTTCATTTAACAAAATTTCTGTGATTCTTTGATACTCTATTCTTATTTAATTTTTTGTAAGGTTACCAGAAATAGAAGAAAGACTGAATTTCTATTCGGTATATATTAAACCACGATTCTGTACTCTTTCCCGGCATGTTATCTAAATATTTAAAATGATTGTCATTTTATGTACCGCTAGCCGTTCCTTTGTATTTCCGCTAGAGGTGCTGCTAACAGATTTTTGAAAATAAGGAAACTGTCAATATTTAAATCTGCTTGGATGAAAAATTTAATATGTATTAAAATATTACCCACCGACAGTCATTAGAGGCTAAGTTAAATTGACATAATAAGACATTTCTTTATATAATTTAATTGTAAACATTAGGTGTATAATAACTTATTTGTATTTTTTTATGTCGAAATAAAAAATATTCTTGCCGCCTTTATAAGTTTTATTTTAATGAATCCAAGCCTGACTTCTATATTATTATATTGCCGCGTAATTTATAAACGCAGCAAAGAACATGTTAACTGTTTTGAGAAAAATGCGGTCAAATTTGATAATTTATTTGTAGTTAGTTACCAATTCGTTACGCAAAGATTAGTATAAATACGTATATGTAAGTACATATATGCAAAAGAAGTATAACTTCAAAAACACCACATTTTTTTGTATCATAGGAGGCAAACGAACACATGGGTCACCTGATTGTAAGTGATCACCACTGTCCATAGACACATGCAACACCAGAGGGACCGCTAGCGCGTTGCCAGCCTGTGTTGGGAAGGAGAGGAAAGGAAGAGGAAGCGGTGGGTAGGTGGGTCTCCGGCTCTCTCACTGACCAAACGAAACACAACAATGCAAGCACTGTTACTTCACGTCGGTTTTCTGTGAGAGGGTGGTGCTTCCCCGGACGAGCCGAACCATTAGTGCTGAAAACAATAATAGCTTCAGCTTGGCTCTACCACTTCATACACGGAGATTATAGATATAGTCGGTCTGACCCGCTGATATATAAACATATTATTTATTCTCTTTATATATAAGTTTCTTCTGTTCGTGTGTATGTCACTGAACTTCTAAACGGTTGGACCAATTTTAATGAAATTTTGTGTGCGTAATCCAGTGTATCCGTGAATGATTTAGATTTACAATTACCAGATTAGGCCCCCCTCGGTAGCGGCTCAAACCTAGGTCCGTTCCCTCGGCGTGGAGCCCTTGAGTACGATGCTCACGCGATACAGTGACACAAAACCTTACATCACTGTTACAACATCACACATCACCCATACACACGTGCACGCTTACACGCTGTTTTTCTTTTTCAGAGAAATAAACGACAAAGAGTTCTACCCTTATTTTTCCTTATCCTATCGTCTCCTATACAGTTTAGAGGATTTTTTTCGACACAAAATACATATAGGAGTTGTTGAGGCACGCGTGCTTGGTACACATGCATGTTTCAATAACTTACATACGTATATCTAGATAGCTTAGGTTAGTTCAGATAGGTCGTAATTTTTGCATAAAACAGGCGACTGCCCAAGCTGAGGTGTGCCGTGCACCCTTGAGTTAGTCGCCCAAGCATTCAAAATCGGCTGAGTACCTTCAGCGCTCGCCTCGGTAGTTCGGTGAAGCTGTAAAGACCTTTCCAGGTTAACAGCGTTGTGATTTCGAAAAAAAAAAAGATTTACAATTTGACCCTGTAGGTGGTGTTAAGGATGACTTTAAGGATTTTTTTTTACTATCGAGGCAGGCCAACGTCTGCTAGGATTGCTAGTATATATTTAAAAACAAGCTATGTCGTAAAGACACACAGTAGAAGTGAAACTTTCGTATTACAGGGAAACATTTAAATATCTAAATTGGTCTTAATAGTGTATTCTTAACATCACACTTTTTATTGTAAATATAATTGTCAGGGCAAGGTTTAAAAGAAAAAGTTTGAAAAATCCTACGGAATCCTACTAATTCCAAATAGCAAGCTCTTCAAATATGATGGCAGGTGACCATTTGGTTGTCATTGTATTTTCATTATATAGTCGTACTGTAACCATGTTTGTTCAACCGTGCGAGGTCGAGACTTTTTTTTTTCTCGAACTGACTACGCTATTGACCTAGCAAGGTCTTAACAGCTTCACCGGATTATTAAGGCACTCAGCCGATTTTATTTTGGCAACCAGCTCAAGGGTGTACGTCACACCTCGGCTTTGCTGTTGCCTGTTGCATGCAAAATCGCGATCTATCTTAGCTAACTATTCATATATGTATGAGTTGTTGAAACGTATATGTGTACCAAGCATATACGCCTCAACAACTCCATATATTTATTATCGGAAAAAATGAGGTAGGGACGGGCAACTACTAATGTTTACTTATTTAGTTATACCTCAAAATATGCTAAATTCAATTTTAATCGTTAATATAACATTATTGATTTTTTAAGATTTTCAGTTTTTATACACCGAGAACGAAGTTCAAATATTGCCGTTAATAAGGTGTTTATTTTTTATGATCTTCATATTTGACACTATCTGTGACCTTGACAATGTCCGCATGAAACTTTATATAAAAAAAAGTGTGTGTGTACTTATGTACACGCGTTTTTCGCTTAACATGATAAAAATCTTTTCAAAAATGTTATCTTTCGCCGTATTCTACGTTTGTAGAAAAAACAACACTAACAATTGAAAAAAGGGTATTTAATACATTGAAAGTTTTAATACAAAGAAATACAAAGAAACAAAATGTTGATTATAGCTAACTTCAGAGTACCGGTTTTTCGTGATGGTATGCGCGCGCATCGTAATAACTTCAGGGTGTTGGTTTTTCGTGACGTTGTGCGCGCGCATCGTAAAAATTTATTATCATAATTTTTCCCCTAACGCGACAAAAGATGCATAACTTCAAAAACAGCGATTAATAAAGTCATAAGAATGTTTTTTTTTTTTTTTTTCGAAATGAAAACGCTGTTGACCTGGAAAGGTCTTTACAGCTTCACCGAACTGTCCATAAGAATGTATTAAATCCATTAATTATCTACCTTACTCTCGTAATTAAGTCACGTCGTTATTAAAGTTACAATAACAAAATAGATCGAACCGATTTTCATGACACAAAACGTGTTACTCGACGATATACCTCCTTTATGATTTTCTTGAACAAGTTTTATTATAAACACAATATTTTAGCAGTGATTCGTTTATGAAAAACAGACAGGCAAATAGATAGCTATTTCAAAAATTAATTGAAATGTATTTTATTAGGAGCTCATTCCTAGAATTTTATTAGAATTAATTTTAGATTAGGATACAATTTTATTGACGAAAAAAACTAAAAAGAGCATTAGATATATATTCTTATTATCTATACTTCTATACTAATATTATAAAAATGTAAAGTTTGTGAGTTTGTCATGTTGTGATGTTGTGGTGTTGTAGGGAGTAATCTCAGGAACTACTGGTGAAGAGGCTGATGGGACCGTATAAATAGGCCCCACCAGGATATGCGGTTTAAATAAAGTAGAGCGGGTGAGCGATTGGTAGCCTTGCATATAAATAAATAAAATAACAATAACCCCAAATAAAAAGCGTGGACTAACCTGCAACTCAACACCCCGTACGGAGTAACGGCGTCCAAGGCGAAATATTGTGCTGAATGCGGATTCCTTAAAAATATCTCTTCAAGAGCGGGCGGCACAAATATTATAAGCGAATTTGCGTTGTGCTTAATCCAATGCGGGAACTATATAAAGTCTCAATGCGTTAACGTAATATAAATTTCAAGCGGTGCGAAAGTGTAGCGGCGCGGCGCACCGTAGCGACGTATATGTAAATAATAGAATGTGATGTATTACATCAATTTTGATTTGTTCTTTTTCTCTTGTTATTTAAATTTTCTTGTTCTTTCGTCACATTGACGTCCAAAAAGTTCTTACCTAATGCGCCTGCATACTCCGGACTAGATCAATGAGATGAAGGTCAGAAACACATCTCATTATCTGGAGCGCAGCTATTAAATTTATTTATAAGGGGCCAAAGAACTGGTACGATTTGAAAAAGTCTTTCAATGTTATATAGCTCATTCATTGAGAGTGGTTATAGGCTATATATCATCACGCTAAGATCATTAGGGGCGGAGCACAGATGAAAAATGTTTCAAAATCGAGATGTTTTTTCCTTTTGAGAACTGCTGCGTGTTAGTGTTGATGTTAGTGTATCTATTCCATGCGAACGAAGTCGCGGGCAGAGGCTAGTCATATATAAATGTACAAGATAAGATAAGAATGAGTATATTAGAGGCAGTTTGAAAATAGCACCAGTGACAAAGAAGTTGAGGAGTAATCGGTTAGCGTGGTATGGGCATGTCATGAGGAGAGATGAAAACCATGTGACTAAGAAAGTGTTGAGTATGATAGTGGACGGATATACGAGTAGAGGAAGACCGAAAAAGGTATGGATGGACTGTGTGAAAAACGATATATCCGTAAAAGGTGTGAATACTGAGATGACATCTGACAGGAGAGAATGGAAAAAGAAAACATGTTGTGCCGACCCTACTTAAGTGGGATAAGGGTAATGATGATGAAATGTACAAATTTTGCAGATCTTGAAAAAGAACTTAAAATATTAAGATATAAAATTGTATTTCGCTCATTTTGTAATTTATACGAGTCTATAAAAAAAGGATATTGGTTTACTTGAGATCGAGAAAAAAAAGTGTTGACACTTTTCAACTGATCATAAAAATCAGCACAAAGCGCATTTTCTCGAGCAAGGGTCAATTTTACTATAACTGGACACAAGGTGGCACTATACTGATTTTCTTAAATTATGATATTTAGCATATTTAATTAGCAATATATCCCTTTACTTACAAATCCGATAACAGATATTTAAACCGGTTTCCTGTCAGTACCGGAAGCGGTAGTAGCTACGGACTCCCCAAATCAAGATTGATATTGTATTTCTAAGCGGAAGAAGTCGCTTGTTATTGCTAGTGTCATATAAACAACATAAATAATTGTTTAACTGCCCGTCATCAATCTATTAGTACGATATAGAGTTCACTTGTATGAAACTATTATCCAATGAAGAGTGCAATTCAATGCATATTACAAGGCCTCGCCAGTAGTGTTACTCTCTCTGACAGTAGAAAAAATGGGATAAAATAATCATATCATATTACATTCATTTCATTGACATACTGTCAATACTGTGAATTTAATATTCATTAATGTATAGGTTCAGATAACAAAAAAAAAGTGTGTGTGTGTGTGTACTTATGTACACGCGTTAGAAGTTATACTTCTTTGACGTAACAAGATAAAAATCTTTTATTTAAAAATGTTATATTTCACCTCATTTTACGTTTGTAGAAAAACGACACTAACAATAGAAAAAAGGTATTTAATATATTGAAAGTTTTAATACTAAGAAACTGAAACTACAAATACAAAAAAACAAAATGTTGACTATAGCTAACTTCAGAATGTCCATTTCTCGTGACGGTGTGTGCGCGCATCGTAATAACTTCAAGGTGTCGGTTTTTCATGATGGAGTGCATGCGCATCGTAAAAATTTACTCTCATCGTTTTACCTTAACGCACCAAAGGATAACTTCAAAAATCAACATAAACATACATATATGTAAATATAACTGAAGCGTGTATTGACTGTTCGGACTAATCACCGGATTAGATGAACCGATTTCAAATTACTCGCAGATAGAATACTATTTAGAATTCTGAATAAAAGATTCCCTATCTCCTTTTCTATATTCCTGTTAACGTGTGTGTAACATTATGATCTGTTGAGTACTTAAGTAATGCGTAAGTTTTAAAGTAAGATGTTTTATTTGACAGAGAGTCTTGAACCTCAGTCCACAGGGGTACCTCTGTCGCAGGTAGACAGAGACCTCTTCTATATTATTTTATTTGTTTAACTTATTGGGTTGACGAATATAATATTGTAGTTTTTATTAATTATAGTTGTTATTAAATATAATTGTAAAATATATAAAAGCTGTGTTATAATAATAATAATTCAATTATTATTTTATTTCCAACTATTTCCTTACTTTTAGTATCCATTCCATTTTAATTCATATTTCTATTTAGGATGTTATATTCAGTTTAAGGTAAGATGTTAAAGTGTACGTGAATATATTGTAAAATAGCTGTGCCTGCGACTTCGTCTGCGTGGAACTTTTTTTTTTCGAACTGACTACGCCATTGACCCAGCAAGGTCTTAACAGCTTCACCGGACTACTGTCTGCGTGGAACCTTACATAAAAAACAGTGATTAATAAAACATCTCAATGTATTAAGTCCATCTACTAATCCACTATTTTCTCATACTTACGTCGCTTCGTCATTAAAATTACAATAGCTTTTGATAAATTGGATCAATTTTAATGAAACAAAGAATAAGTTATTCTCGAAGATGTATTTTCTGGTTTTGTAGTTCCGTGAAGCTGTTAAGACCTTGCTAGGTCCATAGCGTAGTCAGATCGAAAAAATATTTTTTTTTTTTCTGATTTTCTTGGTGTAGTTTTATTGTAAGCAACACAGTTGGTTTAGCAGTGATGGGTGTTCATACAAACAGACAGACATTTCTAAAAATTATTGAAATGTACTTTATTACATATTCCTAGACACATGCACCATTTTTTTTTCACGTAAATAGATAAAAGTACAGACACGTTAGACTTACATTCATAGTATATGTATAGATTGCCTACATTTATTTATGAAAGTATCGTTATTATATTTCTCGATAAAAAAATGCTTGTATATATAAACGATGTACTAATGTTAAAGTCAGTCAAAGGAATGTGGACGAAAAGTTACACTAAAAAAATACAAGTCACTTAGTAATTAATCAAGACATTCTTTGTTTATTATTTCAAATCTAGATAGTTAAGTTCGGGAGTGCTTGGATTGCTTAAAAAAGTAAAAGTCGATTTTAGACCGTTTATTAAAATATTGTCGATTTTAGACAAAGGATTATACACTTAAAACTAACTGGTTGATTTTGAGACCTCTAGGCGATGATAGACTCTCTCGAATATACTTACTTAAATCTTATTTTACTTCTTGTGGTATGGTGCCCTAGCGTCTAGCTCTCATCCTGTTCGGGGAACGCTAGGGAAGCTTAACGGGATTTAGGCGTGTGTATGAAGTGTGTGGGAATATAATTAGATATTAAACGTAATGGGATCAAAAATATAAATCTTAAGATATTTATTTATCACTATACTACAAATAAAAGAAATACGTCTCATGATGTTAGACGTATATTGCTAACAGTGTAGACTACAAGAAAGATTTTTCTCAATGGATGTAAGGGTCACAAACCTTTGGGGATACTAAAAAAAGAAGCGTAACAAATGCAATAAAGAATGCAAGTACCTAGAAACTATCTATCTACACCTTTTTTTCAGGAAAGAATAATTTAAGAAATTAATAAATAAGGCAAAGCGAATAAAAAAGCCAATGGCAGTATTTCTGAAAAAATCGGGTTATTCCAAGGTGATATTTAATAGTTGAGGTGTATTTGTGCTGAACCCAAGTGATGTAAGACTTGTATATTATATAAATAATATAAATGAAAATTATTATATAAATTAATATATATAATATTATATAAATATCGTGTTTTATGTCTCTCTGTGGATTTTGCTGTTTAAACGGATTTTGTTATAGGTTGAATCAATTTTTGATTAAAAAGAAACAAAGTTCCACCCATTCGTAACCGCTGATTAAACTGTTTTGTTGGGAATAGAAAAACCAAATTCTATTATAATTTGTTTATTCTGTGAACCTCCCAACTGACCTATAGTTCAAGATACGGTCTGACGTTTAGCGGAATACTTAATAACGAGAGGTTCAGGATTGCTTACAAAGAATAACTACGTAATTATAACCCATTCTAAGTAAAAACGGTTACACAAAAAATATACAGGAAGCATTGTCACCCTACTCGCAAGGTTAAAACGCATTACTTCTTTTGTCCGCGCCCACGTTCAAATTAAATTCTATTTAGAATCATTGCCGTTGGTATTCTTCTATTGAAAGCGCGGGTATTTTAAAATTAGCTCGTCGGATCGGCTTATCCGGTCCGTGCAAAGAGAACGTCAGAACGCTTTGATCAGTCGAGAATGTTCTATTTCAATTTTATGAGCACTTAGGTGCTTGCCAGTGGAATAATATACTGCAGGATATCATAGAATATCATTTATGTAACGTCTGTGGTCATTAAAACGGATGTCGTACCGGTCATAAGGAACGTCAATTGAACTAGTCACAGTCAGAGTAGAGTCAAAACAATGGAATAGATTGAATTTTTTAATCCCATGATTTGTACATTGAATCTGTTAACATTGGTCTGGTTTCATATCTATTAACACTCGGGGCAATAATTATATGCGATTTAATACAATATATTAAATAATTAGAAATATGGTGGGCTGCACACAGTGGCGGATTTGCCCTAAGGCCTATGGAGGCTAGATATTATGGGTGGCCAATTGTGACAAAAAATTCACTGATGATAACAAGAACTCAAAGTACGTAAATGTTCTAAACGCTTGTGCATATTATGGTGGGCCGCACTGCACTGTATCGCATAACAAGAATCCTTAAAAAAAATTGGCAAAAATTAATTAATTATGTGCTTAATATAATGGGTGCTGAGAAAGGGGTGGATAGTACTTACCACATGGCCTGGGGCCTAGGGCGGTCAAGACTGCAAATCCGCCACTGGCTGCACAAGTTCAATACATAGTATCAATATTAAATACAAACAGGCCGCTATACTACGCGTAGCTAAGCTCACATAAGCCCAAGCATTTCGCCGTTATCGGTGACGTGAACCCATAAGTTTTTCACCTACCAAATACTTTTAAAATCGCTTAACGCGACAGAAGAAATTTTCACTTCAAAAACGGCAAAGGTTAATTGTTGGAAAAAAATATAAGAATGAAATGGATAAACAAAACCAATAAATTAAACCAAAATGTAACTATTGCTTTGTTATTATTTGTATAATTTTATTATGTAAATTTGTAATCTAACCTTATATACTGTGTCATCATATATCGTATTTGCTTGTAGATAATACGTTATTAATATCCAATATTAGAAAAGTAAAATATTTTTTGATGATTTTAATGTTTTTTATTTAATAATTTGAAATATAGATAATAATTTATTGAATTCAAATTTCCTTTGTTGGTTCCATCTACATGACAATCTGTTCATGCGTTACTCTAACAAGGTTATATGTTTAAAAGTACATTATTATATACTATGTACAGTATTACTATGTTACCTTACATCTACTAATATTGACTCCTAATAATGTATTACATATGTATAAAAAAACACAATTCCTAAGTTATATAATAGATAAGTTCTGTTCGAGTATTTATTGTCAATGATTGTTCTTTTCGGACTGTTGGTAGAGTTTTGCAGTTTACAGTTCAAAGCTGTCATTGCCAAAAATTAATAGAGTACTTTTTCTTCTGACACCGGCAGAATTTTGTACACATACAAGTTGTAATTATGTAAAAAACATTGGATTTTAATCTGTCATGTAGTCGCTTTTATATTGTACTAGCGGGCCGGGCGAATTTTTCCCGCCTTGATAAAAAAACCTTGACAAATTATATACCTAAACCTTCCTCATGAAACACTTTATGTACTGATGAAAACTGCTCGAAAATCTGTTTAGTAGGTTTTGAGTTTATCGCGAACAGACAAACAGACAGACGAGGCGCATGACTTTGTTTTATAATATGTAGTGATTCATAATCTTGTGTTATTCGACTATATTTTGTAACATTGGTGGTTTATTGCGTAGTATAGTTGGGTTATTGTGTACAAATGAAATGGGTGGAAAATAATATCACGGAGCATGGATTTGGACTTGCTATAAATACACCCTGGACAGTATTGGAGACGTTCACAGTCTTGTTAATTCATTGAAATGATCGCAAGAAACTTGTAATACCATTACCTACTCGACAATAGCAGAATAATTTACTGGAAGATTGGTTCTCAAAAATAAAATAGAAAAAGAATTAATTGAATCAATTTAAGAGGCGGTCACGCGTATCCGTAGCATTGAATTCTAAATAATAAATTGACAAGTAATTTAGGTTTATTGAACAAGTGCGTATTTCGTTCACCGATAAACGTTCCAATAAAGCTGATGGACATTTCTTAGAATCGTATCTCACTATTATTGACTTTATTGTCTATAGAATATCAATAAACATAATTGTTACCTATCCTATATGGTTAGTTTTTTGACACTTTTATAACAATTAATCAAAGACATCTTGAAGATACGTGACTATTTCTAGATTATTACTGCCTTTGTCCATTAGGTAATAACAATACTACAAGTGTCATGTGAGAATTTCAATGTTGTAACAAAATGGTGGCTCTTTTGTTAGAACTTTCCAGGTAGTATTTTTTTGTGGCAACACAGAACTCATGCTTCGTAGTATATTCGCCCACTCCACTTGTGCAGAATCAAACTATATTACGTAAAACACCATCAATATTATAAATATAGAGTCATGAAATACAAGATTACAAATAAAATATTCAATCCACTACATGACAGATTAGAAATGATATTTAATTGAAGAAGGCAGATGAGGCCTTGCGGAAATACAACATTAAATATTATAGTGGACGTTACTTTGCATTTCCGTCTGGAATTGATTGGCTGCTACCACGTCTCAAAACAGCAATAAACGTTTGATTTCATGTATGTAAAGTCTACCTGAAAAAAAAAAATTCGAAACCGGTAATAGAGAGCAAGTGAAATACAGTATAATCTCACTAATCCGGCACTTCCATAGATGGGCACGTCCAATAATCATGCACCCTCCGCCGACGTCCCCCTCGCCCTTCTACACCTTGTTTTTAAGCAAGGACTACAAGTTTCACAAAAGCAAACCTCAAGGATTACATATTTTAAAAGTATGTAATTACATATGATATGTTAATTTTATACATTACATAAATTTATTTCCTCTATGAGATGCTTTATTGTATTCATTATTTATGATTTTTTCACTATAATCCAGTAATCCGAACATTCCAATAATCCAGCACCCTTCGGTTTTTAATAGTGCCGGATTAGTGAGATTATATTGTATTTTTTTTTATATTTTGTTTTAGTCTGCAGACTCTTGGTCTGCACCTTTTTTTTGCTTATATGTAGTTTTTTTTTTTTTTTAACGTAAAAATCGTATCCGTGAGCATATATATATATACATTATTATTATTAGTAGTTTATTAAATATTCACTGTTTAATTATTATTAACTTTTTTTTTGTTTTAATTAAAATAAAATAATAAAAAAAAATTATATTTTATTTAGAACTAAACTAACATTCAATTTTATCTAACTATTTTTTTTTGTGTTTGTTGACGGTTGAATGTGCAACCTATTTTAACCAATCACTTCATATTATAAAACGCATCGCCGTCTGTCTGTCTGTTTGCGATAAACTCAAAAACTATTAAACGAATTTTCACTCGGTTTTCATCAAAGGATAGAGCGACTCTAGTGGAAGGGTTACGTATATGGCACCCTTAATAAGGTAAGGACACATATCGATGTTTTAGGTATTTTAGTTTTTGCAATAGAAGGGCTTATTAGAGATACTCCTGCTACGTGGATCGTACAGAGAATGTTCTTTTTTTTTCAAAATGAAAGTCTGTTGACCTGGAAAGGCCTTTACAGCTTCACCGAACTACCGAGGCGAGCGCTGAAGGCACTCAGCCGATCTGGGATGTTTGGGCGACTAACTCAAGGGTGCACGGCACACCTCGGCTTGGGCTGTCGCCTGTTTTGTGCAAAAATCGCAACCTATCTGAGCGAACCTAAGCTAAGCTATCTAGATATACGTATATGAGTTATTGAAACATGCATGTGTACCAAGCATGCGTGCCGCAACTACTCCTATATGTATTTTGTGTCGAAAAAATTTCTCAAAACTATATAGGATAGGATAGGGAAAAATAAGGGTAGAACTCTTTGTCGTTTATTTCTCTGAAAAAGAAAAACAGCGTGTAAGCGTGTAGGCGTGCACGTGTGTATAAGTGATGTATGTGATGTTGTAACAGTGATGTAAGGTTTTGTATCACTGTATC
>JACEII010000096.1:57844-130077 GCA_014332785.1 Antheraea mylitta
AAAAAAAAAAAAAAAAAAAAAAAAAAAAAAAAAAAAAAAAAGTGTGTGGTATTATCTACTTTTGTCTCATATTTAAGCCGCGTCGTTATTTAAATTACAATAAATTTTAATAGACCCAACTGATTTTTATGAAACAAAAGCTAAATAGTACTCAAGGATCTACTTTATTTATTTATTCATTTATACATAGTTAATAAATAAGTAGCATAATTGCTGATACGTCTATATCATACTGTGTCGAAATTTTTATCGGGTTTTGGCCATTATTCACTTATTAAAGTGAGTTTATTAGTCCGGCGGCAGTTGTCGAGTCGGTTTTTAAAAGCATGTACAGAATTAACAATACTATTTCATCAGGCAATCGGTTCCAGTTTAGTACCACTCTATTACTGAGGAAATTGTGGGCAATTGTTGTGTGTGAAAGTGTTTGACTTATTTTAGTTTGATTTCCTCTTGTGGATCTTGTTGTGCCCCTTAAAATATACATTTCACGTAAGCTGATTTATGATTTAATTGAAAACTTTTATCATGAACCCAGTACGTTAATAGTGATACGTGTTTAAACCAACAGACAGATAGACATTTCTAAAAATGATTGAAATGTATTTTATTATTTATTCCTAGACAGCTACACCCTTTTTTTAAAAACATCTAAAAAGTATAGGCAAGTTAGAAATTTACATTCTTATTATAGTACATGGGCGACAGAGCCTAGCTCGGTTCTTTAAAAAACATTTTAAAATTAAAATAAACTGTTAGGTATGTCTTATAAAATTAAGATTTTTTACAAAAAAAAATATTTAAAAAATATATCTCTTCTACTGTCACTCGGATTCGAACTGGGATTACACGGATTTTCGAAGGAACCGATATCCATCTGAACTATTTTTGTTTTGACAGCGCCGGCGAAATTTACCTTTATATTCTGCCTATATTTTTTCATTGCTTGAAAACTCAGTAAAAAGTTTTGAATGAATAAACTCTAGCTAGATCGATTTATCGCCCCAGAAACTACCTACATACTAAGTTTCACGGAAATAGATGACGCCGTATCCGAGATCCTGAATATATAAAAATATACAAGAATTTCTCGTTTAAAGGTATTACATAGATGTATACATTAGGGTTTCCACCTTTCATTTGAACAAATAGAAAACCCATATATGTATATTAATAGCATTACTTTTATCTCACAACTTCTTCTACTTCTCTACCCGCAATGAGTGATTTTTGGTAGGGAATAAAATTGTGGTTCACATCACTGATGATATCGACTACTGCTACTACTGCTCCGCTCCTGTTAATTCTAGCGTGATGATATAGCCTTTAAAAAATGATCTATCTAACAGAGAATTGTTAAAATCGAACCAATAGTTCCTGAGCTAGCACGGTCAACCCACTAATCAAACAAACTCTCCAGCTTTATAATACTAGTGTTGCGGCCGCGTAGATCGGGTATTACAAAATATCATACCGGTGAGTGATCACAACTTTCGTTACCATTCTCGCTGATATTTGCATTATTCGCACCACAGCCGACTCCCTATCGTGGGAGTCGTAACAACCATTTTATATAGTCTAGTATTGACTAGCTGACCGATACCGTCTTCGTTGGGCGGTAAATATTTTTGTGATTTGATTAGTAATGAGCGCTATATATTTTTGATAAGAATTCATAATTGTTGTTTATAATAGGACCAATAAATATCTCTAACGATTTTTTTTTTAATATAAAAACTACTTTTTGTGACTTAAATAATAGGTCTTTACCTATGAAATTGCCGTTCTGCAGTACTGGCCATTTCAAATCAAAATATTTTTTGTTTTGCTAAGAATTCTAATTTCAATTAATTTTATTTTAAAAACATGGAATTCTTTTTCCAAAAGTAGTCATTTGTTTATTTGATTAGTGTTATATTTTCATCGCATTTCAATCTTTTTTGTTATCATGGATACGTTAAAAATTCAAGTAATTATGGAATATGAGTATCGTTGTGGCAGCAACGCGGCACAAGCGGCACGCAACATCAACGACGTTTATGGAGCTAACACTACAAACCGACGCACCACCTGTTATTGATTTGCTCGCTTTTGTTCTGGGAATTGTGACCTGAAAAATGATCCTCGCGGTCGTCCGAAGACTTCGTTCGACAATGACACAGATGTGTACTGTGAAGAACTGAGCACAATGATAGAGAAGCTGGCACATCTCCAACCAGCATTGGTCAGTCACTCGTCTCCGCTACTCTTGCACAACGCGCGACCTCATACTGCACAGTAGACGGTCTCCAAGTTGCAAGAACTGGGTTTGGAAATTCTCTGTCATCCGTCCTACTCAACAGAACTTGCGCCTACAGACTACTACTTTTCTAAAATTTGGATAACTTCTTGGCGCGAAAAAAATTCAATACCCGAGAGGCAGTATAAAATGCCTTTGAAGAATTTGTTGCCTCCCATCCATCTGATTTCTTTAAGAAGGACATCAATAAACTGCCACTGCGTTGGCAAAGTTGCATTGATTGCATGGGTAATTACTTCGATTAATACAAATAAAAAACACATGAAAAAAATTCGTTTAATTTTTTTCATACAAAACGACAATTTCATAGGTCAAGACGTAATATATAGCCTATGATACTCACAAATAACGTGGCTTTGTATTGGTAAAAGAATTCTTAGTAAGTAAAAATCGGTTTAGTAGATCCTGAGATTACCCTCTACAACCTCACAAACTAACAAACTTTACCTCTTTATAACATTAGTATAGTTGATGAAATCAGGCAGATGTTTTTAAACGCATTGATATTCAATTGTTTTGCAACTTAATACCTTAAATAATTGTTTAACGCAATCTAAAAAAACACACTGAGATGCCACACTCAATTAATCTTACGATTTAGACTCTGTTCCTATGGATGAACGCATGCAACGACTTCAAATGGATATACTGCACACGAAGCACTATACCAACTAAAGTGAGCAAATGGCGCGGTGATTATGGCCGGGATCAGGTATATGGCCCTGCAATAGCTTTTTTACGAGTAGATTGCATGATGATGATAAAATCTCTCTAAAGGACATTATCGACCAAGTGAAAGTGATATTCACCTCACCATACAATATAGGTATATTATAATACTAGCCTCAGCCCGCGACTTCGTTCGCGTGGAATAGATACTTTATACTAACGCTAACACGCAGCGGAAACTCTCAAGAGGAAAATAACCTCGATTTTTAAACATTCTTCATTGGTGTTCCGCTCCTATTGATCGTAGCGTGATGATATATAGCCTATAATCGTCCTCGATAAATGAGCTATATAACACAGAAATAATATTTTAAATCGGACTAGTAGTTCCTGAGATTACCACCTACAACGTCACAAACTCACAAACTTTACCTCTTTATAATATTAGTATATATTTTACTATTTTATAAAAATGTGGTTTCTTATAAATGTAAACAGCAATGACCTCCATAACATGAGCTCGATTGCTATTATTTTATTTCTAAAGGTTTGTAAAACAATCACACAAAGTTAATCTAATATATAATACGATTTTTAAAATAAAAGAAAGCTAAAAATAAAAAAAATGTTATATTGGAACCTTCGTTATATATTTATAATCGCCATTATAACTAGTATTATGTGAAAATGTCAAACGCCTTTGTATTACACTTTAAAAGGTACAAACAGGCCCTTTAAAGGTGAAAATGAGCTGCGTAGGCGAAAGGAATTTGATAATGATCAAGTGAAGAATGCACCTAAATCCTTTAGGAGCTCTTGGTATAAGAGAAACATTAAATTTTCTTTTGCGCTCTGCTTTAGCAAAAAGATAAATCAATTGTAACTCGTAACTTGAATATTATTTACGTATTTATCCAGGCGGCCAGTGGCGCCTTTGCGACGGGCAAATAAAAAAAACGAACGTCAGTTTTCCCGCGCTCCGCGTCCCCAAGTCCCGTAGCGATCTACGCATGCCTCTCCCAGTATTGAATGGGCAGCCGTGTTTTGCAGCCATCCGGCCTGAATTGTGCCGGACCTATCGATTTTCCAAGCAACAGTCTGTTAATTTTGTATATAACCACATCTGACTCCGTCGTAACGTGTTGTGGAAGTGATTTTTAATATACAATTTTTTAAATTAAAACAAAAGAGAACTGAGTGCCTTTGATATGTGAAATTGTTTTGTAGTGAAATTACCCGGTGAGTTCAATTAAGTATTTAGGCCATCGAATAATAACAATGGACGAATTGATGTTCGTTTTTCAAAATTTGACAGCTAATTTTTTTTTTATGATAACAATATAAAGCGCACAAAGGAGGTTCTGAGGTTGAATGCTTTAAGTTGTTTTTGTTTATGAAACAGCCTATCATCCCTTATTGATTCAGCGATTCGTGTAATGTGTGGTAGTGCCTGGTACGATAATTTACTTAAAGTTGTTTTTCTCATTTTCTATTAAATCACCGTCGTCGCGTCGGTCTAATCTATCGGAGTCTATCAATCAAATCTGTTTGGATAGGAAACTCTTTTTACAATTATAAAAAGAGGTCGAATAGATTTTTTTAAAGAACTGCTTACACATTCTTCGTTTAGGTGCATTATTTTTGGCCAGGCATAAAATAAAAATAAATCTTTTATATTCAGTCTTGCGTTTTATGTCGACCTTGTTTCAATTATTATTTGGAGTATCTTGTACGTCATATCACGGAGTGGTGGCGGATGTCACGATATAAAAATATAAATATCTCCAGGATTACGTAACAACGTTTCACTTCTTTATCGGAGGCGTACAATAGAATAAACATTTATTTTAGTATATGTCATAAAAATTAAATAATGAATTTTATAATCTAACAGTCTCCTGTCTCATATTATGTATTGACTTATTTGTAACGTAACGAATGGTTATTGAGAATTGAATAAATAAAAATAAAGATTGTGAATAAGACACCTAATAATTATGAAGTATTTATTATACATCGACGGAAGACAGCAGAATTGTCGTAACTTGAAAAACCCAGCTTTACACCAGAGCCAAAAAACTATTTCAAAACTTCTTTTTTTATGTGTAGTTTTTATAAATAGGCAGAAAACGAAGGTCGTATCGATGAAAAATTGAATTGAATGAAAGCGAGACCCAGTACATTCGAAACGGTATTTTTTATACAAGAATATGGTAAAAAGGAATTTAGCCCACAATGCAAGTTACGACATTTCCGATTTCTCCCGTCGATATATACAAATGAAATTATCAATTATATATACAAAATCAAAAATAACAAGAATGATGAGTTTAATACCGTTATTTAGTATATACAGAAACTTATTACTAAAGAGAGCTATTTAATTTGCTTAATTGCTGTCTAAAGAGAACAAATTATTACTGGTTATTATGTTTAGAGAAAGAAGAGAAATAAAAATAAATCTAATAAATAATTGTTTTTCTTTCTCCAACCGACCACGTTATCGACATAACAAGGTCTTAACATCTTCACCGGACTACTTCTAATAATTGAGTATTCGTTAGCCATTCAGTTTAAAAATTCGTTTTCTGCCTAACATTACCTTTGGTTTCATTTCAAAATTTGAAATTGTTTATCTTTTAGGAATGATCATAAGTTTTGTCAATTTTGATAATTTCTTGACAATGGGAAAATTATTTTTCAATGGGTTTTCAATTTTTAAATTTTACAATGGGTTAACGAGATAAAAAGACATTATAAATTAATGTGTAAAAGACTTTATGGAAGATTTGGCGCTTATGCCTTTATATTAACTTAGAAGAAAATTGCCTAAAAAATACACAACAATTACCTATATTAACAATTTCACAATTGGCAGAATGGATTAATACCTTCGCCTGGCCTATTCGACGAATCTTATTACTAATACTACAGTGGGTATTGGGTAGCATCTTAGAATAATAACGCATTATTCTAAGGGTAGCATTTACCTCATCTAGAGTGTAAACATATAAATTAGATCATATAATTTCGAATACGCTAGTCACACTGCTAAATGATTTTAGTTATTCAAAAGAATTGAAAATTTGTACTTTGACCCTTCATAAAAAAAAATATGTGTAGTTCACACGCTGGAGGAAACTTTCAAAAAGAAAGCGTGACGATCGTATGTCTCACTTCTTTCGAATATCCAGAGGCAAGCGACACACTGCGCACACTATATCCGACACAGTGTTTTGTACCCACCATTTTTTGTCACACAAAAAAGTTTGCGGATCATAATTTCAAATGGGACAGACAATGTTTTACTTCAAAAAAAAAAGACATGATGATTGGTATTTACTTGAAGTAAAACCTAATAATACTATTCTTACAAGATACTTGTAAATATTAAATATACGCAGCTGCAACCTTAAGTTCATAGTAAATAATGTACGCCATTGGTCGCTTACGTCGTTCTTGTACTATTTATAGAATAATGTCCATGAATTATTTATTGTTTACCGGGTAATCAATACAGGTCATCGGACCTTCTTGTGTCATCTATTTGTGATAGCAAAAATACATATCTATTCATACGACACAGAATTATTATCTATAAAAATCAGTTACCGAATGTAAGCAAAAAAAGTCATGATGGTCTATTGCAACCATACTCGCGCCGGGGCTTTTTTATTATTTATTTTCAATTATTTTAAATTTCATGCCCATCAGAAAAACTATGAGCTCGCTGAGTAAATTAAATAGATCCCACATAACCCGACCGCAATACGTTCCTTATGATATAAGGGTTATAGTAAGCTTGTTTTATTGAACAACCATTTTTCACTACATTAATACGTACTTAATTTTAAATTAGTTTTTTTTATTTGATACCTAAATATTCGTTTGTAGTCCGCGACATCAAGAATGAAACGTGTTTGTGGCCCGTTTTAAAAGAAGGTTGAGTACCACTGGAGTAGTGGTTTGATGGAATATCAACGCAGGTTCAAACTTGTATGTATCAACGAATTTTTCGAAATTTGCGTACATTTACTACGTACGTACGTGGCAGTGGAAATATTGTGAGGAAACCTGCACCCGAGAAATGCTCTTGTAGTACTTCTGTATGTGGTAAAACATAGAACTGTGGATTTCTCAGAGCCTGAAATCACCAATACGTCAAGGGTTTGCGTGGTGTATATTAGAGTGATTCAAAAAAATCGACTATTATTTTTTCTCTTAATTATATGGAAAATATTGTTGGAAATGATGAAAAAAATCCTGTGAAAGCCACAGCTCTTAATATTAATATTAAGAGCGTTCAATTTTAAACAAGAAAATGATTTGGTCTAGCCTTTTCGATGAACCATTAAAGAGTTATAAAATTGTAAATTCGAAAAAACAAGCTTTTCCATGTTAATCATATAGGAAATTGAAAACTACCATGCGGCACATTTTAATATCGAGAGCTGTGGCTGTCACAGGATTTTTTTTTATCATTTCCAACAATATTTTCGTTATAATTAAGAGAAACAAAAATAGTCGATTTTTTTTAATAAGTCTAGTGTATATGCCCATAATCTCTTTTGGGAAGAGTCCTATAGCTGTGGAGGAGGTTAATTATAAGCTGTGTAGCCGCCTGTGGTAGTCGCAGTCGTTTTTGGATAGCTTTGCTCCAAAATAAGAACATATTATAACAACCTATAAAATCGACTTCAAAAAAATTGACTCTAGAAAACTACATCAGAACTTTTTTTTTTTTTTCTCGAACTGACTACGCTATTGACCTGGCGAGGTCTTTACAGCTTCACCGGACTACTGTACATCAGAACATCTTTGAACGTGGTCAAATATATACCTATTTAGTCTTACAATTGTTATAAACATAGCAATTTTTCAAACAGGATTAATTTCCTATAAGATTTCAAGTACCTTCAAAGTTGAAGGTCCAATGCTGATGACATTAAAATGTGACCTCTTTATAAATATCCGATAATTTTTCCGTTGAAAAGAGGTTCAATTAGCTCTTTAAATTACGAAGCCCTGCGGTCTCAAACATTGAAAAACTACAGTTCAGTTAAAAACATCTTCTGTCTTAATGTCGGTTAGAAATTGCAATTTCATAACCTGAAATAAGAAGTTAGATATATTATAATTATATCTATATTTACTGCCTCTTCGTAGCGATAATACGAAATAATATAAAAAATCAACAGAAAGTTTAAATGGATGCGAAACGATTCTACAATGTCAACTCAAACGAATAACGAAAAAAAAAAAACAGATATAGCTGAAAAAATTCCACAGATAAAAACATTATTATGAATTCGTAGAATAATGTTTAAATGTTGTATGATTTGTATCAAATATTAACGTGTAAAAATATGAGATCGCACGACAAGACCTTGATCTGCGAATGTTTGGTATGTTATAATATTATGCCGCGGCGATGAAAGAGTTTACAACAAGCCAGGGCCGCATTTAAAGTTTGGGTAACGTAGAAGTAGGTCCCTCATATAATTTTAATTGTAAACTTTAATTGTAACTTCGTCTGTGTTTCTATCTTTATAAAGGACTATACCAGGTGAAAAGATAGACACTCGCAGTCTTCTAGAATATGACACTTTATGGTCACATTTAAATATCAAATAATAATACTAGAACAAATATTAATAAACGATCAAGAAAACCCAAATTAATGCCAAACATCCACTCTTAGTATTTATGCACATTACCCAAAGAATCCTCATTGAAATGTTTACAGTTCTATTCCCAATAGCTGTGCGTTGATATGTCAATCAGTCAGATAGTTTTTATTTTAAAGCTATGTATTAATGTCATACTCTACACATAGCTGACAATGATGCTCATCATATAAAAGTTATTCTACTGCCTTGCCATGCTTGCTTGCTTGGTACACATGCATGTTTCAATAACTCATATATGTATATCTAGATAGCTTAGCTCAGGTTATCTCAGATAGGTCGCGGTTTTTGCACAAAACAGGCGACGGCCCAAGCCGAGGTGTGCTGTGCACCCTTGAGTTAATCGCCCAAACATCCCAAATCGGCTGAGTGCCTTCAGCGCTCGTCTCAATAGTTTGGTGAAGCTGTAAAGACCATTCCAGGTCAACAGCGTTGTCATTTCGAAAAAAAAAACCTTGATCGAAACCGTAACTTTCACTCACTAGGGGCTTACGTCACAGAGCCTGTTAGTAATTACAAATATGCTTTAAGGTGTTTGAACTTTTGTCAACACGGGTGTTATTCTTATTATAACATTTCAAAATGAATATTCTACATGTTTCTCTCATTTGGGAGTGCCGAGATCCCTATTACCCTATCTTAAATCCGACCCTGTAACCGGTTATAGAGAGGCCGAATGACTCGAGCGTTGAAAAATGCTAAAGAATTTTTTGTGTACGCATTTATGTAGTAATGTAAATTTAATTAGTAAACATGAGAAGGAAAATCCGTAACAGAAACCGACATCTTGTCCTGTTATTCTATATTTGTACTGTTGTTTACTAGAAATAAAAGAGATGATAAATATTAGTAAATTCCTTCTTCTGTGAATTATAGCAGTTCTTTGTGGAGGTTATCAGGAGATCGGTAAAAGGTTCAGAGCAAATTACAAGGTGTAATAGTTTAAGAGACGAAGATAAAAAATATCTTGTATTAAATTTATTTATTCGGTCCTTCCACAGAATTTCAATGCAAACGTTTCTTGTTAAAATATTATCAAACCACACTTCAATTCTATGTATGCATATCACTCAACACGACATTAGAGTTTGCTTGCTCAGCAGCATTTCTTATTTTTTATTAAAGTATTTCCTATTGTTGTATATTGTGGTCACAGGTATTTTTTATGTGTTAACTATTTCAATTAAAAGGCTTAGTGTTGACCGGCGGTGAGTGTTAGTGGCTGCAACACAGTTATTAACTACAGCAGTCACTACCGCTCTTGTAATTATAATATAATCATATAGTTTTAGTATTTTGCTTTTGTAAAATTCTATATGTAAAATTTGTATTTGTACCTGTATTTGTATTTTGTAAATTAAATTAAAAATTAAAAAATAAATTAAATTAAATTAAAATTAAATAAATAAATTAAATTAAATTAGAATTTTTGCATTTAAAACTATACTTAGATGACTATTGTAATCTCTTAGCTGTCTTTCGCGCATTATAATAATAATTATTATTATTTATTTATCAGACAACAAGGGTCCACAAAAACAAATTATATACATTAGTAGTAATTTAAAAAATAAAATTAAATAACTAAATTAATATGTGCCTTTATACAAATGAATATGAAATAGGATGAAAAGATGAACATCACAATATTATATGACAACAGATATCCAGTGTTTCATGAAAGGACTGTCATACGTACATGTTTGCCATTGTTCTCATTATATTATTGTGACTATCACGAAGTCTATCTAAGTCTACCTAAGTCTACCTAAGTCTACCTAAGTCTACCTAAGTCTAACTAAGTCTACCTAAGTCTACCTAAGTCTATCTAAGTCTATTATACTATTTAATTTTCTAGACTAAATCTTCGCTTTACAATAATGTATAATGAAAAATAAAAACTAAGGAACATTTCAACATCAATCTGTCAATATTTCTGAAAATCTTATCTTACTTTTCATATGGAGATTTTTTATCACATTTTCTTATTTTTCTGTATTTTTTTTAAAGCATTTTCTTTCATACAAAGGTTATTCATATAATCACATACACAACAAGTAAATATTTGTAAAATATGCGGTTACATACATTCGGCAATGGATTTTTGTTTATTTAGAATTGGTTCTACGCATGATTTGTTAATTTCAAAATTGTAGCTTACAAATATTAGATTTTTTTGTCAAGGTTTGTCATGTAGTGGCTTTTATATTGAATTGAAAATCTTGTGTTATTCAACTGTATATTATGTAATATTGGTAGCATTTTGTGTTACATATTACGATTAGTGTATTACTCGATAATGGTAGTAATGATATAGAGTATTGATTACCCAAAATAATATAAAAAATGTTGGACATTTTAGCATTTGCAGAAATATCGATATTACATTCAAGATTACACGATGGAATGTGATTCATTTATTCATCGTAAACATTATTATACTGACTCTATCTATACATATAATAAAAATGAAGTGTCTGTATGTAACAGCAAAATAAAAGTTTTTTTCACTGATTAGGTACGAAAGTATACACGCTTCTGATAACAAAAATGCAATTTTTTAAATTTTTGTCGGTCTGTCTGTATGTCTGTCTGTTTGTTCCGGGTAATCTCCGAAGCGGCTGTACCGATTTTGACGAGAATTTCACTGGCAGATAGCTAAAATTACAGCGGGTGACATAGGCTACTTTGAATTAGACTAACTGTTAACCGCGGCTTCGTCCGCAATGGTATCTCGAAAACGGTTGAACTAATTTTCACGAAACTTTCACCAACAGATAGTGGGCATCATAACAAGTAATTTAGTCTATTTTAATTTAGATAGCTGTTACCCGCGACTTTGTCTGTATGAAATTTAGCAAGATTTCAACTCATTATTAATTTTTAATTAGAGAAATAATCATCAACTAATCGTTTATTATTCGATGTTATAATTATTAGTAACTTTGAAGATAGAAGAGGTCTTCCTAATAAGATTTTAGATCATAAACGTATTACGTAAAGAGGTCCATAATACAATTTCTTGCAGAACAGACAAGCGTTTATTTTTTTTCACACAAAATCGTAATTATAATGATAATGTAAATGTAAAACTTTATGATAATATTTTAAGTTATTGTTTAATGAGTTCCTTACACAGTGTAAGTGAACACGAAAATAGTTACATGTTGGGTTAAACTCCCAAATATGTACTCACTAGGCACATTGTTAGTATTTATATATCTATTGTATACATTACTTACTACTGTAAGTGGCGTGCGTGTCGTACTTAGAATTGTTTTTAAAGAGCATTTCTATAATTGTACATAGTGTCACAAGTTTATAATTCTTTAATAAAATTAAAAAAAAGCGTGCGTTGCTGCGGGTACAGCTAGTGTACACTTTTACGCAGTTGATGTGTTATCTGACTCGATACAGTGTATTTACAACTGATAGAGTTGTGTTAGCTTCGACCACAGAGTATCCGTCGATCACATCTTTTTTTTTAGTTTATTTTTGGCAATCAATCTTTCAGATTATTACTTCCATTGTCGCGTGGTCAATAATATTACAAGCGTTGTACGATCATTTCAATATTAAGCGTCGTGTGAATGAATATTCTAACAAGATGGTGGATCCGCTGTTAGAACCTTCCAGGGATTTTTTGTGGCATCTCAGAAATTCATGCTCCGTGGTATTATTTTCCATTCACTTCATTTATGCACAATACTATTTACTAACTATATTACGTAAAACACCACCAAATTTACAAAATATAGAGTCAAATAACATAAGATTATGAATAAAATATAAAACACACTACATGACAGACTAAAATCCCGCCAAAAAACTCCATCACATCTTGATTTAATGTATATATTAATACGTGAAGCAAAAAAATTGTATCCATTTTTAACCTATTTCCCGTCACCCGGAACTTGAAATTTGGCATAGTTAAAGTTTATATGGCGGAGAAGTGCAGAAAACTGTTTATTTTATATAAAATGCATTAGAAGTACATTAAATTAATTAAAATATGCAGTACTCACACTACTACTCGAATTTTACACAACATATATACACATGTAAATAAAAAGACATTTTGACAGCCGTCAATAAATACGAATTTCAAAAAACGTTATGAAAGAAGGAGGTTGCTATGCTCGACTGTATGTATTTTTAAACTCTTACGTTGTAATTACCATTTTTCATCCTACATTTAACAATGATATTATAAAAAAAACTATTATTGTAATGTTTATTATTTTTTATGGTGAACACACTTCAAATAATGAATTAATAAAAAAATGAGTCAAATAATACTTTGTATAATCAAGATAAGAATTTTGTTCATAAAAATAATCCATGACTTAGACCTCCGCGGTTACAATGTTGCCATTCAACCTCATGTATCAACAAAAAATAATTTATTTTCAAAAGTTAATGGTAGTATTAAAAACTTCTTTGTCTTGGATTCACCATTTCATTGTATTGTGCATCCATTACTTTTCCAAACGATGATA
Organism: Antheraea mylitta; assembly: GCA_014332785.1. Lineage (NCBI taxonomy): Eukaryota > Metazoa > Arthropoda > Insecta > Lepidoptera > Saturniidae > Antheraea > Antheraea mylitta. The sequence continues at coordinate 71,002 of JACEII010000096.1, forward strand.
CTGGGCATGTCACTATTTCTCATAATGAACAGACTACATTTAATTCAATATCACCCACCGTACCTAACGCTTCGCGGTATAAAAGACGTCCGCGATGCATTTTACCGACCCTCCTGATTTAATCACGTCAGCGAACGATCAGTACCAGCCTGTCCCTCGAAACAGAGCGTGCTCACGCCCACTCCCGCGTAACCACAGATCACGACGCCGTGGTCTGGGGGTTAATTTCGCTCCCGCACACTCGATTAGGCCTCCCACGGCAACGGCACAAGCCTAGGTTCGATCCCTCGGTAGGGAGCCTTTGAGTGCGTTGCTTGCGCGATACGGTGACACACAAATATACATCACTGCTACAACACTACACGATCACCCCACACACGTGCACGCCTACACGCTTACACATGAAAGTGGAAAGGTTTACTTTTTTCCCTTATCGAACTGAAAAACTCTCAATCTTCCGATAATAAATATATGGAGGAGTTGTTGAGGCGTGTATGCTTGGTATACATATACGTTTCAACAACTCAAACATATATGAATAGTTAGCTAGGTTAGCTAAGATAGGTCGCGATTTTGCATGCAACAGGCAACAGCCAAGCCGAGGTGTGCCGTGCACCCTTGAGCTGGTTGCCAAAATAAAATCGGCTGAGTGCCTTAAGCTCTCGCCTTATTAGTCCGGTGAAGCTGTTAAGATCTTGCTGGGTCAACAGCGTAGACATTTCGAAAAAAAAAAAAATCAATACCACCCAGAATTACCACCCCATGGTGTCGTGTAAAATTAATGGAAAATTGTGTCATGGGTTGCGATAAATTTCTTTATTTTCGTAAAGTTATGTTTGGTTAAAATTTGAGCTTTACCACATGGTTTTTGTTTCCTATTTATAATTAATTTTAATTTTCATGTACACATAGATTTTTTGTTATGTTTATATAATTAAATATCATGGCAAATGGTAAATAACTGAGTAGCCATGATGAAAACCTTTGATTATAGAAGTACCCTTTGACAAAAGAACCCTAACAAAGTCCAAACTTTAAAAAATCAAATAACTATGGTCGAATGTCGACCACTGGGCGCCCACTAGTATATCAAATTGTGTGAAAAACCTCCTTGTCTTAACGTTTACTAATTAATTATAAATGTAGATTTAAATCATAACACAATATACACAATTTGAAATAATTTTCCTCCGAAATAATTTACGAAATAAACAATAACACAAAACGTATGATATATAAATATTACTGAAATAAATTTATTGACGATTTCCTGTTATTCAAATGACGATGAAACAGAAGCGAATATAATTCTAAATTAAGATTTAATTTTCGTATTTATAACTAAAACGGATATCTTTATCGGTAGCGGTACGAAGCGACCTCCAAACCTGTGTGGCCAATACTCAATTTTATTTATACACAGATTATAATAACTACAAGAAGCACTTAAAACATTATATGTGAATGTATGGTTAGTATTGACATTGGCTAAATGATTTTGCTCTGTTAAAACAGGAAATAAAAAGAAATATGTCCTGAATTGTAAACGTATTAGGAGTTTTTGGCAGGATCTTAATCTTTCATGTAACAGTTTTTTTTTTCTCTAACTGACTACGCTATTGACCTAGCAAGGTCTTAACAGCTTCACCGAACTACTAAGGCGAGCGCTTAAGGCACTCAGCCGATTTTATTTGGGCAACTAGCTCAAGGGTGCACGGCACACCTCGGCTTGGCTGTTGCCTGTTACAAGCAAACTCGCGACCTATGTTGGCTAACCTAACTAACTATTTATATATGTATGAGTTGTTGAAACGTATATGTGTACCAGGCATACACGCCTCAACAACCCCTCCATATATTTATTATCGGAAAATTAGAGTTTTGCAGCTCGATAAGGGAAAAAAAAAATAAAACCCTTCCACTACCATGTGTAAGCGTGGAGGCATGCACGTGTGTGGGGGTGATCGTGTAGTGTTGTAGCAGTGATGTAAATTTTTGTGTCACTGTATCGCGCAAGTAACGCACTCAAGGGCTCACTGCCGAGGGATCGAACCTAGACTTGAGCCGCTACCGAGGGAGGCCTAATATCATAGTCATGTGTTTATTTTATATTTTATTCATAATCTTGTGCTATTTGACTCTATATTGTGTAATATTGGTGGTGTTTTACGTAATATAGTTTAGTTATTGTGAATAAGTCAAGTTGATGGGAAATAATACCACGGAGCATGAATTCTGAGATGCCACAAAAACTCCACTAAAAGATCTAAGACATGTTCTCGAGAATTAGCAATTATGAAATGACTGCAGACTTGGCTGCATGGTCTTGATACCTTTGCCTTTTCTCTAGAAGGGGAAAATAGAAACAAAAAAAAAAATAGCAATGCATTACCTGTGGTGAAAGGAGATTTTGGCGGGATTTTAGTCTGTCATGTAGTGGATTTTATAGTTTATTCATAATCTTGTGTTTTATGAAATATGGTTCGTTTGTTGTGCGTAAGTGAAGTGAAAGGAAAATAATACCACGGAGCATGAATTCTGAGATGCTACAAAAATTCCCTGGATGTCCTAACAAGGGAGCCACCATCTTGATAGAATATTGAAATAATAACACGACGCTTGTAATATTATTGCATTAATATTAATATTATTATTAACGTTATATTACAATAATTTGTAATATAACGTCCATTGAAAGAAAACATTGACACTGGCAAGTGCTTCTGCGGAGCCAAAACAAGAAAAAGAAAAAGAATAAGATGCAATACAAAAAACATTTAAACACGCTCTACTATCAATCAAATTAAATAAACTGGACCATTAAATTAATTTAATTCCTTCTTTATACAATACAAACAATCGCCTGGTATTTTGTCCTCGTTAAATTTAAACGAAACATCATCAAAGAAGCTTTATTAGAATCAGTGATATTATAATATGGATGAAAGAATACCTTGTTCCGTAGTTTTAGACATCTATCAGACATGGCACAGTGTTCTGATTTCATAAGAAGGATTTATACATTTGTATGACTATATAAATAAGATTTGTTTTCTTAACAACTACTCTTCTAATAGATTATTACTGCCACTGTCGAGTAAATAAAATAAATAGACGAATATTACAAGTTTCTTGTGATCATTTCAATGTTCTTATAAAATGGTGGCCGTTTTGGTAGAATTTTCCAGATACTTTTTGTAGCAAGTCAGAATCCGTGCTCCGCGGTATTATTTCCCGTTCACTTCACCTGTGCACCGTATATATAACGTGAAAAAACATCAATATTACAAAACTTAGAGCCAAAAAACACAATATCACATATTATAAAACAAAGTCCTCTATCACGTCTGTCTGTCCGTTTATTCGTGATAAACTCAAAAATTACTGAACGGGTTCTCATGCGATTTTCACCAGCTGTAGTTCGGTGAAGCTGTTAAGACCTTGCTAAGTCAATAGCGTATTCAGTTCGAAAAAAAGTAGATAAAGTAATTCTTGAGGAAGGTTTAGGTATATAATTTGTCATTGTTTTTTATATTAGGGCGGGACAACGTTATATAATCCACTACATGACGTTCCAAGGTCCCACCAAAAACTCCTATGAATGAGATAGTCATGTATATATTTGGTTGTAGTTTTTCATTTGAATCATATGTATTATGTTTGTGTTCGTTACTGAGTGAAAAGAGTTTGCAATAATGACGCCATGGCAATAGACAGAGTGCTGAGTCATTTAAAAAAAAATATCTATTCTAGTCTATACTAGTTACTACTAAATTATAAAGAGGTAAAGTTTGTGACGTTCTGATATTGTAGTGGGTAATCTCAGGAACTACTGGTCCGATTTGATAAATTATTTCAGTTTTATATAGTTAATTTATTGAGGAATTGGCTATATATCATCACGCTAAGACCAATAGGCGTGGAGCACAAATGAAGAATGTTTCAAAATTGGGCTCATTTTCTTCTTGAAAGCTTCCGCTCCGTGTTAGCGTTAACCCAAAATATCTATTCCACGCGAAGGAAGTCGCGGGCAGAGGCTAGGTATTTATATGTCTAACATTGTTACTAGTCAGAACAGAAGAATTGATTACATTATTTTTTATCTTAATATATTTAGTAGTGGTAGAGCCAAGCTGAAGCTATTATTGTTTTCAGCACGAATGGGTCGGCTCGTCCGGGGAAGCACCACCCTCTCACAGAAAACCGACGTGAAGTAACAGTGCTTGCATTGTTGCGTTCGTTCGGTCAGTGAGAGAGCCGGAGACCCACCTACCCTGCCCTTCCCCTTCCTTCTTCCCTTCTTGTCCCCTCCGCCCTCCTCCCAAACACAGGCTGGCAACGCACTTGTGACTCCCCTGGTGTTGCAAGTGTCTATGGACGGTGGTGATCACCTAACATCAGGTGACCCATCTATTCGTTTGCCTCCTATGATATAAAAAAAATATATATATCTTTCTGCCAGTCCATTTGGTGGCCTGAAGCTAAACTCGTGGCATCACAAGTGAAATTCCGTTTGATAGATGAAATGTAGACATTACAGATAAAATTAAAAGCTTTAGTTAACTGACCTATAGTGCCAGAATATACGTGCCTGTAAATGACGTTCCAATTTTTGGTAAACCGGCATGCCGGTTTATGACATTCAGTGAAACCGCGATACACATGACTGTGGGTGGCATACCAGTTTCAAGAATCAAGATTCTTTATGCTAGTGACGTGCCTCGCTACTTCTTCGTGAGGGTATAAACCAAACGAGCTGCGATCTCCTGGTATTCTTTGTACTGGCAGAACTACGAGCAGAGTCTCGATAGAGAGAATTTTGTTCTTGCCAGTAACTGGCACGCTTTTGTGAATTCCCGGCTATACGCTTGTGAACAGATTTTTTATGAAAAACAACTCACATTTCTGTTACCCGTATAAATAAATACATTGTTTGATGATCAATCACGTTAAAAGTACTTGATGTATCGACATAGATTTATGACCATTCTATGCGGTATTATTCATAGATGGGTCTATTCTGTTTATTTTTTGGACTTAATTAACCCTGCCATTAAAAAAAATGTATCTAATGTTAAGCAAAATGGGTTAGTATTAGCTGGTAAAACATATAAATGTTAGGTATTCAATGACCTATTTTTCTTTGATTGAATTAGTTCGCCGTTTCTTTACGCGTAGAATATTGAAGGTCGAGACACCGCAGAGATCATAAATTACACAATCAATACGTGTAAATAAAACAGCGTATCTGTTAGTTTCAAAGTTCTATTTTATACTCAATTACAATTTGATAACTATATTGCAATTTAGTGAAAGATTTATGATTTTTGACGGTGATTATAATTTATTATTTGTACATAAGAATTTACATATGGTATTTGTTGATCTGGAGAAAGCATATGATCGAGTACCCCGTGATGTTCTGTGGTGGGCTCTGAAAAAGAAAAGAATGCCTGGGAAGTATGTACAACATATTCGTTGTATGTACAGTCCTGCCAAAACACACGTTAGGTCAGCGGCTGGAGTTACCGATAATTTCAATGTGGCCGTAGGTTTGCACCAGGGTTCAGCTTTAAGCCCTTATTTATTCCTTCTTGTTATGGATGCGTTAACATCAGACATACAGGAGGAGACACCTTGGTGTATGCTGTTTGCTGATAATATTGTTCTTATCGGAGAAGATGCTGCAGAGGTCCAGAGCAAGCTGGAAAAATGGCGAGAAAGACTGGAGAATGTTGGTTTAAAAATTAGTAGAACAAAAACTGAACATTTGTTTTGGGATTTCGGTGGTACATCTAGTTTTTCTCCTATAGTCTTAAATGGTGTATCCTTACCAGCCTGCTCCAATTTTCGGTATCTCGGTTCATTTATACAAAACGACGGTGGCATTGATAAGGACGTGAGGAATAGGATAAATGTAGGATGGATGAAATGGCGAAATGTTTCTGGGGTAGCTTGTGATCCACGAATGCCTTTGAAACTTAAGGGGAAGGTTTATAAAACTATGATAAGACCGGTCATGCTGTATGCATCTGAGTGCTGGGCTACGAAAGAAACGGATGAGAGAAAATTACATGTGGCAGAGATGTAAATGTTAAGGTGGATGTGTGGTGTAACTAGAATGGATAAGATTAAGAATGAGTATATTAGAGGCAGTTTGAAAATAGCACCGGTGACAGAGAAGTTGCGGAGTAATCGGATAGCATGGTATGGGTATGTTATGAGGAGAGATAAAAACCATGTGACTAGAAAAGTGTTGAGTATGATAGTGGACGGATATACGAGTAGAGGAAGATCGGAAAAGGTATGGATGGACTGTGTGAAAAACGATATGTCTGTAAAAGGTGTGAATACTGAGACGACATCTGACAGGAGAGAATGGAAAAAGAAAACATGTTGTGTCGACCCTACTTAAGTGGGATAAGGGTAACAATGATGATGATGACGATGATTATAATAGGTTACCTTTGTTGAAATATACGACACTAGTAGCCACCTGTGACTTAGTTTGCGTTAATATATAATAACCCGGTGTACGCGCGTTCATAATTTCCTTTTCCTTCTAAACGATTTAACCGATTTTGATGTATTGTTTTAGTCCTTATCGAATCAAAAGGACAACTCGCAATTATTCCAGATGTAACCTTTTGGCCCTACAATATAAGAAAACTGAAATACGACCGTAATAAATACAATATATCGTAATCTTAATATGCGAAGGTACATTTTAAAAAACAGCTAAATCCAATATTAGCTTTTCCTAATATTTTTTAAGTAAAAAAATTGATGATTATAAACATAAATAAAAACCTTATGAGCGTTATAATTTAAATGTCGTTCTCGGTGTATAAGTACTGGAAATCTCAAAAAAACCTTCAACATGTTATTTGAATGATTTAAATTGGATGTAGTTGATTTTGAAATGTAACGACTTAATATACTCTTTTTTATGTGTACACGAAACAGGTACATACGAGTTTAAAAACGACTGCGTATAAAAAATATACAAAAATACAAGAGCGTGACTAAACGAACAAAAAAAAAATGAACACGATAACATAAAAATGATAGCGGCAAACGTGCATTGAACGTTCGCCAAATTTTATGCGCATCCCTCTTTAGCCAATTCGGTACGGATCGATCACCCCGGGCACGCTACCACGATAAATTACTTTTTACGCTCACTACGGCCTCTTAGAGTTGCATAGTCTCCAAATAGTCGGTCAAGACCGCACGCGAATCGCGCTCATGATCGAACCGACCGAATTACAACAAACAAAACGAGTCTCTTTAAAAATTGGTGTCTCTGGAAATCGTAACGACATTCCTCTGCGAGCAAAAAGCGTTTGTCTAAACGAAAGATCCCGGTCAAAGTATGTACGTGCCGTGCGAAGCGCTGAATCAATTCACTCGAGGTTCCATGATAAACAATACATCCATAGCCAACCATCAACCACTAATGTTACACCCCCACATCCCAATAAAACACCCATAAAACCCCAAAATAGAAGAGTAGCTGAAAAATTACCATTGCCAATATCTGTCCAGACGTTGTCAATACCTATGAAGTACGCCGATAATCCGAAACCTAGGCATTCAACCTCCAAACCATCTCAGAACTTATGCAATAGTAAACGGGTCGATAGTAATAAGACTAAGCATTGTAATCCTCGTAAACAGGTCGGCGGTAACAAGAGGCTGTGTCAGACGATCGCCTGCGGAAAAGAGACACAAAACCAACTGTTATTGCAGATAAGGGAAGCCAAACAAGTGTCAGACTTTGAAAGGATTCTTAATACTAACGCACTACTTTACGATCGGGCGAAGAGACAAGTGTGGCGCGGCTACAACGCAGCGTTTAAGCCGTCAGCATCCTTAGTTCCAAGGCCTCGGTCTGCGTACTCTCTATATACTGTGAGCCAAGCGTACCATTGCCTCTTCCAACAGCACGAGGAATCTCTCCAACCTCTCATTAACGAATATCGTCAGACCGTCTTCAATAACAGAAACACGTGCCCTCCAACCAGCTTACTAGGTAACAACTGGTATGATAATTTACAAGATTTATCGGAATTTTATGAAGATGATCAAGTCTTAAGAAAAGAGGTGGAGATTATAACAGATCGTTTGATCAGAGAAGAAGTTAAGGTTTCCGTGGAGAGAGAGGGAGTGGATAAACGGAACAATAATTTCAATGTTAATTTAACCGATTTAATTGGCTTACATGTGAACGTGGAAAGCTGTTCACAAATTAGAGATGACTTAGGACCATCATCGGAGGTAGACAAAGGCGATGAAAACGAAAAGGAATGGCTCGCATCGATTATGAACGCAAACATTGATAGTCAACTTGATACACAAAACGAAACCAACGTAGATTGTATAACGCGGAATTTTGATTCAGTTAAAATTGATAAAGACACTAACGTCCCGGCTATAACGTTCAGTAATTGTTGTGACGGTTTTAATAAAAACGACTTGCCTAAAAATACGAACATCGTTATAAATCTCACTGTGCCCACTGTTGATATCATCGACGAGTCTCGTCCACCAATGGCGTAAAGTGAAATCGCTATTGAATCTAATTCATATAATATTAAAGAAAAAATCAAAATGATGGCTATAGAGCCTGAACATTCTATTACAAATGAGGATAGAGTCCCAAAAGTGGAACAGACGACATCCCAGAGAACACTAACACGTTCCAGTGCGGTCAGTCAGAAATCTGTCGAAATACTGGTCCACCCTGAGGGTTCAAATAATCCTTTGCACAGATCCAAACTAGCCCCAGTGAGGTCGTCCTCGGAAACTCAGTCTTCCGGTAAGAAAATACTGAATTTAAGAAAGACAAAAAACTCATCAATAGAATCAACAATGAGTTTACCGAATCAGAAATCTCTGGAGAAGAAACACGGTAGCTTGAGACATCAGAAAGCCGTTGGTGCACATTCCGATATTACATTAAGCACTCAGACGTCAATAACGGATGACAGGAAAGCTTTGAGGGAAGCGCTTTACCAGGGTATCTTCCATCGCCACAGGAGGACGATATTTGCCGTCGGTTCCTTCCTAAGGATGTTAAGGAGCAAGACCTCCAATTACGACTCGATACGATCGGATTCTGATGAGATATAGCACTCGCAATTGTGCATTAAAAACAAAGGTGCCACAGACTGACAGTGCTTTCAGTAATTTTAATAACTGTGTTATTTAGATCGTTAAGTATTCATGGTTTTTGTAATAAAATGTTCCTAATTAGTTGAGATTGTTGACATGTTTTTTTTTATTGAAACTCGGCTTCGACGCTCATTCAAATTTGAGTAACATTCGCATTATTGCATCATTGAAATCGCTTCCTTTTTGTATTTGTATTTACCGTTGTTTAATTATAATTTTTACTAACACCTTGAACAGATTTATTTAAGATAATTTTGATTTGTTTACTTAATTTGTAAGCAAAACTCTGGAACTACATTTTTATCAGACTACGTACACAGTTATATTTGCTAAAAGATTTAATATTTATAAGGATAAGTAAACTATGATAAGATTCAAGGAGAATTAAGCATTGTTATAATCGAAAATGTTAACAAATATTTTTATAGAAACGCAAGTAAGAGATATCGAATCGAAACTCTTTGTAACAATTACTTTATAATTTATGGAGTTAGTAGGTATTGTATTGTTGCGGTATGTCGCGTGTCATTACATAGTGAAGGTCATCCAACACTCGACCATAACCTTGGCTTTAAAATATATTCAATGGTAAATATTTTACATATAAACAACGCCCATTTAGACACACAACATCAAAACCATATTTATAATTTATGTGTCGATTTTAAATTATTACTTTACACTGAATATTTGGTAATTAAGTTTAAATGTGTATTTGTCACTCTTGACATTGGCAAAATTACTTACATAGGCGGATGCCATACCGAAAAAAATAATTATATGTTATTTTCAATAGACAACGACCAATATGCAACAATGAAATGAAAAGACTTGTTCCATTTACCGTGAACTAAATGAATCTCCCCAATTTCCAACTTTCTTTCAGTTTTTTTTCTTCTCCTGCTTTGAAAATTAAATGTTATCAACGTTAATATCAAGTAAATAGTTATTTAGTTTTATAAATACTTAACTTATGATGATTTCCGTGTTCTAACAAGATGGTGACCTCTTTGCTAGAACTTTCCATAGAGTATTTTTGGTATCTCGAAATCCGTGTTCCATTTTATTTTTTCCCTTCCATGTAACGCGAGACGCCACAAATATTACGTAAAATTTGTGAATAAAAAATAGAAAATCTCTACAAATACTAAGATCTCACCAAGATCCATTTTCCTCAGTTGATGTATTATTTTATTGAATATCGCGTCTCTAGCCATACGATATACACATGTGGAATTTGAAATGACGGAAAAAACCACACGCTCCCGTTTTTCGTACATAAATTTAGAGAATGGTTACGATGTCAAATGTTTTACGTCATTTTAGTAAAGATTTAAAATACGATGGAATGTGAGAATGCGCTTTGCGGTTTCTATAAATTACGTTTGTTTAATTTTAAAATGATGCGAATGTTACTTTCAGATTTGAAAATATATAGAACGTGGGTTCTCAAAGAAATATTTTATAAATTTGAAATTAAATAATTTTACGGGGAATACTTCTGGATCTATGTGCAAAAAGACCTGTTTATTGAAGTTTTGTTCAAGCGTTCGTGTTTTTAAATACATGTTGCTTGTCATGTAATACACCCAAATATTGTTAATTATCTGATAATTGTTATTGATATCTCCAGTTTGCTACTTCAAATTTAATTTAATAAAGGATAATTGTTCAGTTTTATTTAGGATGCAGAGCACAAATCGCAATATGTTAAAGGAAGTTTAAATTCAGTTGAATACTTTATTTTAATGGGTTAAATCACATTTAAATGTAATGTATTACTATTTTTAAAAACAAGTTTTCATACAAAGAGTTTAACCGTTTTTTTGTGTATGGCCATCTTGTTTTTATTTTATTTCCGTGTATTGACATCAGAGCTGAACAAACATGCAAAAATTGCAAAGTCGTCGAGTTAAAAGAAGTAGTTCTAATTCAGCTTATATAGTTTGATTTAAACAAACATCGCAATTTAAATAAAAGAATGTAATAAATATAAAACTTTTAATAAAGCTTTTGAATGAAATATAAAAGTATCTGATAATCGATTAAATTTCCATCGAACAAGACATTTCGAATGATAATTTGATTTAAATCGATATTTCTTTGAGAATTGCATGCTAGCGAGCGTCGCTTGAGAATTTAAAGAGCTTATACAACTAATTTATAAAGACCATAATGTAATGATTATTATATTTTATTTGCGGTAATGATTTATTTATACAAGTTTTCACAAAGGGAGTTACAGTACATGTATTTATGCTGTAGAACTAATGAGTATTTTATACAATTTAATTCGAATTTAGAACGTTACGTTGCGTAAATATATGAAGATGTACGCATTCCATATTGGATTTTACGCACTAACGCTTTGTGAAGTCAATGACATTAAGCTGTCTGTGTACGTCACATAATTTTTCAGTAGTTTTTATTTCTTTTGTGAATACTTGTATAACATTTGTTAATAATATTGGATCAAAAGGATAATAACTGAGAACACATTTTTGGAACATTTTATGCACGTTTTTTATATATTTGTACATCCAGGGGTTTTTGTAAATGTTGTTGTGGATGATAGGGTTCTATATTAGGCAGCTTGTCGGCGGCACAGCGGAAATTATTTTAAGTGTTACTTTAGAATGTTGTGTTGGTGCTTTTCTGAGAACAGGGAATAATATTAGCAAACAGATTTCTTCCCAATGCTATGTATTTATTTAGCTATAGTGTAAGTATTATAGATGCAAAATGTGTCTGGTTGTTACGATTTTACGGCTTCTTGTTTGATTATTATCTAATTTTGCATACAAGTTACTAGGACTATAGAATAAGACATTGAGGCAACTTATCATTCCCAGAAATGTACAGTTCCCGAGAGTTATATCAAATATAAAATAACATTTGCAAAGCAGCGAGGAAAAGCTAGTTTCAGATGAAAATAACAAATTAAATAAATTTAGGAATAGAGACGTTTTTAATTAAAAAAAAATACATATAATTAAATTAAAAAAATGGATGTGTTGTGAGAACACACGATAGCAATGAAACTTTTATATTACAATAAAAGAATACAACACAAAGCCATTGTGACGCGATATTCGAACCAGTCCGTCCAAGTACAGACCGCGCCCGACGTTGCTTAACTTCGGTGATCAAACGAGAACTGGTGTTTCCATCAGATTAGGCCCCCTCTTGGGCCCTTGAGTACGCTGCTTACGCGATACAGTGACACAAAACCTTACATCACTGCTACAACATCACACACATCACCTATACACACGTGCACGCCTACACGCTTACACGCTGTCTTTCTTTTCAGAGAAATAAACGACAAAGAGTTCGAGCCTTATTTTTCCCTATCCTATCCTATATAGTTTAGAGGAATTTTTCCGACAAAAAATACATATAGGAGTTGTTAAGGCACGCATGTTTGGTACACATGCATGTTTCAATAACTCATATACGTATATCTAGGAGGTGTGCCGTGCACCCTTGAGTTAGTTGCCCAAACATCCCAAACCGGTTGAGTGCCTTCAGCACTCGCCTCAATAGTTCGGTGAAGCTGTAAAGACCTTTCCAGGTCAATAGCGTTCTCATTTGGAAAAAAAACTGGTGTTTCAACACTCTAACCGACACAGTGTTTAGCCCCATCGCTTATCTTCACACAATAAATTTGCGGATCAGAATTTCAGAGCCCCTCCCTCCTTCACTTTAAAAACATTTCTGTATTTATTATAATACGAGAGTATAATACTTTTTTTTTGTTTTCTCGAACTGACTACGCTATTGACCTAGCAAAGTCTTAACAGCTTCACCGGACTACTTACTATATGAAAAGCAGCGCTGCAGTACTTATTGTATTGCACATTTTTGCTGAATGGGTTCGCCAATTGTTGGACATTTCATTTTTAATTTTTAAATGTGTTTTTTTGTGTTTAACTAATTTGTGTAATTTAATTGATTTGTATGTTTGTCCCAACAATAAAGTATTTATTTCTTTCTTTCTATGATGACGTCACACAACGGTGACCAATTAAAGATCTAGAATACATCATGTAGTCTCATGCTGACAACCATGCAGCTGTACATGTTGTAATCTTCAAGCTGTTACTATATAGACTTTTCTCGTGGTAGCGGTCTAGACAGATAATATTATCTTACCTGGCTAATTCTTTTTTATTTTGTAATGTCAGCACAAGGTTTGTATGTAGGAAAATGTTTGTAGAATCAAGCGGAAAAGTGAAAAATTTGAGATAAAAAATCTACATATAAGAAATTAAGAATATTGACAGATTAAGAATCAGTAGCTCAGTTTCTATTTTTTTTATTACATGATCGCATTGTAACGAGAAGATTTGCTATTATTTTCTTCCTTAGTACACCCATGCAAAGCGGGGCGGGACAGTTAATATAAATATTATATATGATATTCCTATAATTCCCACTGTGTCGACGACTGTACTCGGGTACATGAAAATATGAGCTTCGTAATTTTAATTATAATAAATAGCTTTTTTATATTAGACCATAAACATACGTAGCCGTTACTATGATATTGTATAAAATGTATTTTTTTATATATATACAGAGTGTTCCTTTGATAATAGTTCGAACTGATAAATTTTCTCATCATTTATCTTTTGAGACGCTTATGATTTCAAATAGTAAAAAATAAATGTAAGTGAAAGCATGAGATATGATTCAAATAATACAAGCATGATTATTATTCTTCATTCGTGTTTTAAAGCTTACATTCATGTTTTAAGCGTTGTTTTAAAGCAAAATTTGTATATACTATGTATTATGTGTTTGTATGTCGTTTTTGCTACATTTTTTTTCTCCGATTTTTTCCCTCTCTTCTTATGTATTTTAATGATTGATTAGATAGTTAATAATATCTTACGTTATATCCTCATGCTTGGTAAGAAATAAATATACTAAAAGCATGAGATATTATTCAAATAATACAAGCATGATTATAATTTATTATTCTTATATAGGATAGTTGCACAATTTTTTTTTCTTGGTTTTGGCGTAACTGGCGCATCTGCCAGAATCATGTTTTAAAGCAGAATTGGTATGTAGTTTGTATTTTGTTTTTTTTTTATTCAGTTTCTTCCATTCTGCAGACTCTTGGTCCGCACCTGTTTTTTGCTTACGTGTAATGTATTGTATGCATAAAAAATCGTATCCGGTAGCAAATTTTTATTTTTTTAATTATTAACTATTTTTGGTTTATTGACGTTATTTTTTTTTGTATTTTGTGTTTGTATATCGTTAGTGCTACTTTTTGTCAATTTTTTCATTTAAATCTTATGTAATTTAGTTATTGATTAGATAATTAATAATATCTTATGTTACATCCAAAAGTTTGGGTTAACCACGTAATAAATATATAGTTAGCGAATTTAGGATTTTTCTGTATTTTTTTTTTAAGAATGTATAACTGTAAATTTCTCTGGAATAAATAAATATGATCAAAAAAATTATTGAGTGAGCCCTTAAAATTCCATTATCATAACAAACAAAAACCATTTTGAACCAAATTATATTCAAGTTTACACTCTGTATATATATATGTGTTAATTAATTTGCGATGTTAACAATTAAAAATAATTTCATTTAATATATTTTAAATATAAATGTTGCAGTAGAATGTAAGTGAATATTAAATAATATTAATGTTATATGTTAATGTTTATTAATTAGTTTTTTTTTTCAGTAGTTTTTTTTAATAATGTGTATAATAGACATTCCATAATATTTGTAATGAATATAATGAGTTTTTGTAAGACAATTTACGTAAGGAAATGTCCGTAGGTAGGTGAAATGAATAGTAAAGAATAAGACTGCGTAAAAAATTATGAAAAAAAAATGTCTATAACGGTAGTTGTCTTCTGTAATTATGATGAAATGATATTACAGTGATGATATTATGTTTCTGTGTTTTATTTTGTCCATCTTAAACTAATGAGAACATAGTTCGTTCCTTTAATAAAAAAAAATTGATCATTCACGGGACGTCTGGCAGATGTGAAACAGCGAAGTTGTTTTTTAATAGTTATATGCAAAAAAATATAGATTGTGACAGCAATCAGTTATGTCACAATGAAAAGGGCAAACATTGCATGTTTGTTCCATAAAATAGTGACTGTTTATTTATTTTATTAAATACAAATATTCAACTAAGCAGAGACGCGACATTTATCAAAGGGCGCTAAGTCGTCGGCGCGTGCCGCGTAACACAAGTAGAACGAGCCGGCAAAACAGTTTGAATCTTATGTTTCTATAGATAGGGTTGCAAATATTTTTGAGTATTTCGTTAATAGTGCAAGTTTCGTGTTTTGCGTCGCCACGCCAACAATCAGGTTTACCCTTCGCCTATATATGTTTCACATTAAAAAGTAAACAAAAAATAAATTTGATGGGAGAATGTGTTTAAAGTTAAAAATAAATGAAAAGCTTTAAACCAATTATAAAGGTAAGTAGAGTAATTACTGTGACTGTCAATACATTTCTTATGTTAGATTTAACGAAATCGAAGGGAATTGGAAAATATTCGTTACACCGATTAATTCGTTACAATGATGTTTGTGAGAGGTTAGGTAAAGCTATGATTAATTTCAACAAGTTAAGGGTGACAGTTTATTACTTCAATATTACATTTTTTTCATGGACTGACTAATCTATTGGCTTAGAAAAGCTTTAACAGCTTCACCAGACTACTAAGCCGTGAGCTTAAGGCTCTCGCCGATTGGAGTTCCGATTCTGACGCGGCCGGGAACGGTTGTGTCCGCGCGCTCGGAACAATAATTCGAATATTTTTGATTTTCGCGATTATTGTGATACAGTGCCTTCGCTATTACTTCGTGAATGTTCGGCTTCGCCGTAAAGTGTCTATCCGGCTGACGTAGCACACACGTGCACCGCAACTGCGTAACACCTGCGTTCTTTTTCCTGAAATTGAGTGAGACCTCTTCTTTATATTTATTTATTGTTCTGATTATTTCTTGGTACATTTATTTGTTTACTCATTAGTTTATGTATTTGTTTACGTAGTTCTTTATCCCTTTAGTCGTCATTTATTTATAACTTTATTTCAATTATTTATTTGTTTAGTTTTCCATTTATTTATTTGTTGTATATCTATGCAAGTTATTTACCTTGCCTGTCTCGCTAACGTATTTCCTATATTGTTTTCTTCTTCTGGTTCATTTTAAACAGCTCTCTTAATCTGCAATTATTGCATAGTAAAAAACGACCGTGCCACCCGCGGGGGCGGCACCTTAATCTATTTTAGGCGTTCGTTGTATTGCATGCCGTTAGATCCGCCCGCGCTAACCAATATGGAAGTGTCAGTGTGTAAAATAGGTATGTCCGATCAAGCGAATATTATTTTAGTTTCCGTGTATTTGTCACCGAATAAAGAATTTCTAAGATCCGATTTGCAGGCGCTACTTAATTTAGGAGATTCAGTTATTATAGTGGGGACCTCAATAGCGGTAACGTTATCTGGACTAGACCGTGTACCTCTCGTACCGGGAGAATACTCGACGAATTAGGGTAGGGTTCTCGCGTTTGACGTCATAGCCCCTCTGGAACCCACGCACTATCAAGATCATTGCCAACCGACAGTTTTAGATATAGCTCTTTTAAAAAATGTCACGTTTCCTATACGACATATACAAGTCGTACACGAACTTGATTCAGATCATCGTCCGGTAATATTACAGTTAGGTCAGAACTCAGATTTCACCCCGCCGTGCCGTCGGTAAGGGTGGCTGATTACGCGAAACTCGTTAAATATTAGATACAAGATACATAAGAGATACGCTCAGGTGTGCCACAGAGCTCCATACTCGCGCCCACGCTCTTCAATCTATTCATCAGTGCCCTACCCCGGTCTCGGGGAGTCGAGGTAGGTTGTTACGCTGACGATCCCGTTATTTACACTTCCGGCTGGCGGTCGGACTTTCTTAGGAAGCGCATCAAAAAAGCCGTTTATACTCTCGGTGAATGGTTTCGTCGATGGCGCATAGAAGTTAACCCCGATAAAAGTGCCGCAATACTGTTCGATCCCACGAAACGCGCTAATAACTTTGAGCCCATCAGGCTATACGGAATCGATATCCCTTGGGTCGAAGAGGTCAAATATCTCGGTGTTATGTTAGATAGACATTTAAAGTTCAATTCACATATGGCAGAGTACGAAACAAAGCCGCTATGGTCTTGGGTTGCCTCTATCCGTTGCTTTGTCATAAGAGTAAGATGTCCCTCAGACACAACCTCACTTTGTATAAGACGTGTATCCGTCCCGTGATGACATATAGCTGGCCCATTTTTGCGCATATGTCCAAAGATAACTTTCATAAGCTGCAGGTTCTCCAAAATCGTGTTTTAAGTAAAGTGACCGGTGCCCCGTGGTACATCCGAATAGTCGATTTCCATAGAGACATAGAGATCCCTTCTATCTGGGCGTACGTAAAATCGCTTACGATTAGTTATTTTGAAAAAATCGCGAATCATCCCAGTCCGTTAGTGGTATCCGCCGTAAACTATGAACCCGTACCTAACGCTGCGCGTTATAAAAGTCGTCCGCCGACACATTTTTACCGACCTTCCTGATTCAATCACGTCAGCGAACGATCAGTACCAGCCTGTCCCTCGAAACAGAGCGTGTTCACGTCCACGCCCGCGTAACCACAGATCACCGCCGTGGTCTGGGAGTTAATTTCGCTCTCGCACACCCGATTAGGCCTCCCACGGCAGCGGCTCAAGCCTAGGTTGCGTGCATTGCTTGCGCGATACGGTGAAACACAAATATACATCACTGCTACAACACTACACGATCACCCCCACACACGTGCACGCCTACACGCTTACACATGAAAGTGGAAGGGTTTACTTTTTTTCCCTTATCGAACTGAAAAACTCAATTTTCCGATAATAAATATATGGAGGAGTTGTTGAGGCGTGTATGCTTGGTACACATACACGTTTCAACAACTCATACATATATGAATAGTTAGCTAGGTTAGCTAAGATAGGTCGCAATTTTGGATGCAACAGGCAACAGCCAAGCCGAGGTGTGCCGTGCACCCTTGAGCTGGTTGTCAAAATACGGCTGAGTGCCTTAAGCGCTCGCCTTAGTAGTCCGGTGAAGCTGTTAAGACTTTGCTGGGTCAATAGCGTAGTCAATTCGAAAAAAAAAAGAAAAGCACTCGCCGATTCAATATTACTCGGATACTCATCTGCTTAGTCTATTTAGGTGAATGATCTAAAGAAGGATTGTCAATCATTGTAACTTTAAAAGTAACAACGATTACAAACAACAGTAGGTGGTAGAGCCCCGCTGAAGCTATTTTTGGTTTCAGCATGAATGGGTCGGCTCCTCCGGGGTAGTACCACCCCTCTCACAGATAACCGACGTGAAATAACAGTGCTTGCATTGTTGTGTTTCGTTCGGTCAGTGAGAGATCCGGAGGCCCACGTCCCTTCCTCTTTCCTTCTTTCCCTTTCCTTCCCCTCCCCCTTCTCCCAAATACAGGCTGGCAACGCACTTGTGACGTCCCTGATGTCGCTAGTGTCTATGGACGGTGGTGATCACTTAACATCACTTGACCCACCAGTTCGTTTGCCTCCTTTGATATAAAAAAAGGTTGATTTTACTTAATGATATTATAATTAAAATGCTGTAGATACATTACCTACATGATATTTAATAGAAAGCAAATGGCACGATAACGCCCACATGCGTAAATTAATATTGTAACACCACACTGCTTTAGAAAAAGTGTGGAAGTAGGATGGCATATTCTCAATATCAGTAGTGAAAAAGAAATAGTTATATGTTGCTTGGATACGGGCAGATTGACATGGCAATCATCAAAAATAAGCTAGTTAGCCAAGTTTTAACAAAGCGTGATGTATCTATAGCTTTTTAGTTACAATATCAAAGAAAAATAAATGTATTACAAATAATTTAGTGTTTGAACCTGTCGAGACATGTATTATTGTGGAATTAAATGGGAATAATTGAACCGATATGTTACGGTTTAAAGCAGTGTTTCCCAACCTTTTTTAGGCCATGCCCCATCTTATCATTTCTACAATTTTTATGTCCTCCCATACATAATTTTTTACAATGTTTTTGTTCTCTTAAGCAAGAAGTGATAAGTTTTAGGAAGAAATCACTATGAAATTGTTATCAAAACATTGTAAGTAAAATTTTAAAACATATAATGAAAACTTACTTGACAACTCTACTTAGCCGGTTGATATTTTGGTAGCGTCAAACGAAATTATTATAGCATTTTTCTTAATTTGCCATTTTTGTTACCATTTTTTTTAATTTGCCATTTTTGTTAAATTTGTCACCAATATCTAGCATTGCATTTAAATAACCCAAAGCGAAAGGGTTAAAGTCGTGTCGAATGCATTTTTCAATTGCCCCATTTAATTATCAAATTGCCCTCCTGTGGGGGCGTGGGCCCCACGTTGAGAAAAACTGGTTAAAGGTATACGTTGAAAAAAATCGTTACAAAAAAGTCAATAACATTTTTGATACATATTCTTTATATATATCATAGGAAGCAAACGAATAGATGGGTTATTTGATGTTAAGTGATCACCACCGTCCATAGACACTAGCGACATCAGGGACGTCGCAAGTGCGTTGCCAGCCTATATAAGAGGAAGGGACGTGGGCCTCCAGCGCTCTCACTGACCGAACGAAACGCAACAATGCAAGTACTGTTACTTCACGTCGGTTTTCTGTGAGAGAGTGTCACTACCCCGGTCGAGCCGACCCATTCATGCTGAATGCTGAACCAGTAACACCAGCACCACCTTGAAATTCTTTCATATTCTGAAATTATTAAAATTCGTTAGATTTGTCAATTGCTTTTTGTTAAATATGCGTAGGTATTGCTAAATAGAGTATCCATCTTTTATTATCTTTGATTGATGGTTTACTCCATTTGTCACTGCAAGGTTATATTTATGTGGAACCGTTGCAGCGGACAAAAATTGGTTACGTACTCTAGCACCACCCGGAGAGCACGTAGAGGGGAATGGGAGGTGCACTTCCTGCGGACGTGAGTAATATCAACCCCCCTAATATACACCTAAATATACAAAATACTTCTTGCTGGCAGTCATGGGGCATTTCGAAAAATTCGTTAAATCGAGGAATTCTTTATATTGAGACTCGTTATATTAAGGTTACACTATTCTGTTGCAGAGTCTTGGAGGCCGGCATGACCGTGATGACCCGTAGAAGTCTTGGTTGTCGCTATTTTTCCATAGTATAATGCAGCCTTTTGGATATGAACTTGACTGTACTAGAGTGATTTTATTTTGACCGTTTTTTTTTTTCGTTTCTTTAAGAAAATATTGTCTATTTGATGACGTACAATATATGAGAATTTGTTAATCAACTGTAAATAAAAGTACTCTTATTATCAGTAAGTTGCGTTTTGGTTCATTACAGTATGACTATGTCTATGTATCAGTCTTGTTGTGGAATTTAAATTAAACTTAAAGTATTTATCATAATATATGAAGATATTTTATCTCCCTGAGACTGCTGATACATGATTGCGAAGAAAGATGAAACTACTGCCTGGCTAACGGGCATCCCTAAGTTTTTATTTTTTTATCTACATACATTCACATATTGGAACTAAAAAACAATTGTACAATAATGTAAAAGGACCGATATCAGCTGCATTAGTTGTCCTGTGTCGCAGCCAATGTTGCCCACCTCCAGAGTAACATATTTATAGTAAGTTGAAAATCTATTGCCAAATTTATAGGAGTGTCGAACTGCTGCATTAAAGAACCACTTCTCTGCAACATTCTGCATGCTTACAATCTTAAACCACTGCGTTATTTAATACTCAAGTGAGATTGTGATCATATGCTAAGACATACAAAGTAAAAAAAGTGTGTGGTCAGGAGACCCTTATCAGCAGCGAAGTACTTTAGCATAAAATAAGGAATCAAATATTTTCCTTGAATATTTTAGAATAAGTAGTTATTTTTTAAATATTGGCAAAATAAAAAAGAGTGTGTCGTAAATACACACGATAAAAATGAAACTTTTGTTTTACAGGGCAACATTTTAATTATGTATAAATCAGTTTTGTACTGCATAAATTGTGTACAGTGATCCTCACGCCGCCTGAATGCAGTACACGTAACCACGCACAACGAGAAAGAAAGAAAGCGACAAGAGCGTATTTCTAACTGTTCTCCAATACCCGAAGTCAGACTCAACTCCCACTCTACGCAACACAGTGTTTACACCCACCACTTCACGTCTCACAAAAATGATGCGGATAAGAATTTCAAAAAGTTTAAAAGCTAAATAACAAGCCAGTCTTCTTACAATTATAGTGTTTTTACCATCTTAGATTATTCATTCAACATTGTCACAATAATCAAGTGATAATATGGTTTCACATACAATATAAAAAAAACAATAAATACCACTTGTCAAAAAAAAAGAAAACCGAACTTAGATTGTTAATAAAAAAAAAAGTTTCATTATTTTGTTAATATAGAGTATTTTACAGAAATAAATATTCAATACAGAATGTTTCGTTTTATTTCATACCCACACTAATATCGCGTATAGCTGAAGATAGACCAAAAAAAGGTTTGTGGAATGCACCAATTACTGAATTTAAAAAAAGTGTGTGTGTACTTATGTACACGCGTTAGAAGTTATACTTCTTTGGCGTAACAAGATAAAAATCTTTCCAAAAACTTTATCTTTCGCTTTATTTTACGTTTTAATACAAAGAAATACAAAGAAACAAAATGTTGACTATAGCTAACTTCAGAGTGTCCGTTTTTCGTGACGATGTGCGTGCGAAGTATAACTTCAAAAAGAATTAGACAAGTGCAGCCGTTCTGAGACGGTTACATACATTTTGCAATTTATTTTTGTTTATATAGATTTATTTTTGTTCCTTTTCTATACCACTGCTGGGTAGTGATCTTCTTATATAGTGTAGAATGTGTTGTTATTATCTACAACTTAGCTCGATGTGAGTTCGAAACAGTATACTGTCCAACACGTATCTAAAGGAGTACTCACCTTAAAGTCTATCTTAATTTAAGGTACCTTAAATACATATGTTTGCAAAGAAAACATTGTACTAAAGCGTATATTATTCGAGTCGCATGCTGTAGCTGAGACATACTGTTATTCTTGAAATTGTATTCAAATATTTATCCAACATGGTCCTTTTTTATCATTGGAGGCAAATGAACAGGTGGGTCACCTGATGTTAATTGATCACTACTGTCCATAGAGACTAGCAACATCTGGGGGTGTCGCAAGTGCGTTGCCAGCCTGTGTTTGGGGAGGTTTGAGGGATTGGGTACGAGGTGGGCCTCCGGCGTTCTCACGGACTGGAAGAAACGCAACAATTCAAGCTCTGTTACGTCACGTGGATGTTTCTGTGGGTCGGGTGGTGCTACCATGGGCGAGCCGAGCCATTCATGCTGATAGCAGTAATAGCTTCAGTTTGGCTTTACCACCTACGGTTACGAGTACGGTTCTTTGATAATTATGGTTAAAACATTATATAAGAATGATTTTAACGCGCGTTGCAATAATAATATCATTCGTTATATTTAAAACAAATGTGCTATAATTATAAAGTCTTAATACTGAATGCTAACGGTATCGACTTCAGATAAAATAAATGCCTTAAGAAAGTCATCTATCCTACAAATGTTTAAAAGACTCATTTAATTAAGATAAAGCTGACTAGTCTTTAAATGAATACAAATATGTTCCTTTTTAAAGTTTTTATACTAATTAATATTTTCCCTGCACTCAAATTTTAAAATTAGTATCAAATAACAATCCTCGTCATACTTTTTTTTTGACCGTTCTAAAGATAGTTTCTCAGTACAGAAACTTAGATATAAATACGTATTGTATTTTATGTACAACATCAATACAACTTTCTTAAGTCCTGGCTTCCACCCATGATGAAATCAGATGGATCATTGGCTTATTCAGCAACAAAAAAGGCAAATATTTTTGCAAGTCTGTTTGCGAACAATTCACGTCTAGATGCTAACAATAAACGTGCACCATTAATACCCTATGTGATACCACAATGCAAGACATTGTGATTCGCACCAAGGATGTACGAAAAGTGTTACGCAATCTAGATGTGAATAAAGCTAGTGGTCCTGACGGTATTCCGTCAAGGGTGCTTAAGATCTGTGCACCTAAGTTGGCTCCTATCTTGACACGTCTATCTCGCCTTTCTCTGGAATCTGGTATTGTTCCAAAATCTTGGAAAACCGCGAATGTTCAGCCGATACCTAAAAAGGGGAACCGTGCGGACCCTTGTAACTATCGCCCGATTGCCATAACCTCACTTTTCTGTAAAGTAATGGAGCGAATATTAAATAAGCAATTGTTGACATACCTAGAGCTTAATAATATTCTCAGTGATCGCCAATTTGGATTCTGACAAAAACGATCTACTAGTGACCTCCTAGTGTATGCCACCCATTACTGGAGTGAGGCTATCGAGAAACACGGAGAGGCTGTAGCTGTTTCTCTGGATGTTTCAAAGGCATTCGACAAAGTTTGGCACGTTAGCCTCTTAAGTAAGCTCCAACCATACGGAATACCCAAATACCTACGGACTTGGATTTGCGATTTCCTTAGAGAACGGACTATACGAGTAGTTGTTGATGGTTGCTCGTCTGATCCCAAGGTTCTAAATGCCGGAGTTCCTCAGGGATCTGTACTCTCAGCAACCCTATTTTTGCTGCACATAAACGCATAACTGCATATCTTTGAGTACGCGGATGACAGCACTGTATCTGAGAGGTATATATCCAGTCCTCGAGTTAGCCTACCTTATTCGTACGAAGTGATTTGCTTCCACATTCATTATGCGTACGGCTAAGGAGTGGAATTCACTCCCGGCGTCTGTCTTCTCGTCATCTTATAACTTAGGAGTTTTCAAGAGTAGAGTGCATAGGCATCTAGTGGGTAGGGATGTGAGATTAATGGAAAAAAATCGATTATCTAGGAAACGATTTTTATTTTTTCAATAATAATCAATTTGTCAAAAATCGATTTTATTGAAAATAAATAATCGATTTCTGGAAAAATCAATTTTTATAATATTTAAAAATAGTCATGCTTTCCATATTCCTATAATAAACCTAAAGATTCAAAATAACAATTTATCAGATTAAGAATCAAATAAAATGATACGCATCAAAAATAACCAGTTCAAAACAAAATAAAAGTGAATGTTCCTTTAAACTTTTAAGGCAAAGAATATAGAAACTAAATACCATAGAAATTTTCAGTACTATTAAACATTATATCGTATTAAAAATGAAATGATAAACATCCTAACAAAATGACAACATTATTAATTCTAACTGTAAAATTCAAAACAATGAAGTTCTCTTTTAAATTTTCATATTAATTATAGTGTGATTAACAAAATTAAAATTGAAGAATTTGTTTGTTGAATAATTTCAATAATAATTTATAGTTTTGTAAACTTATCGATGTCGAGTTTGCCATAAGACATTTTTAGTGAACATGTTGAAGTACATTCTACTCGCATTTCAGACCTTTTTAGTTTTATTGAAATTTTTAATTTTAGAATCTTAGAGCGGTATTTGGCTGTCATAAGAACCACAACAATCATTATAAGATATAGTAACTCATGTTACTTGTAAGGCAGTGGGATGTTTTCATTCTATGTTCTTTTTTAATTTTTAGTTTCACTACAAAATTTTTCATTCTATCGAACAGGACATGTATATTACTGTGGTATTATTCTTTTTCGTTATAAAAACTTTCGCCTGCCCTTTTAGGTGTTTTACGACTAGAAAACATTTAAAATTCTTACAAATATATTATCTCACTATGCTCACTCTTCAATTGTAAATAATAATGAACTTATCTTGAGTTTTTTTTCATTCGTCGCATAGATGTTTAAGACAATCGATTTAAATACGTAGATAATTTATATAATCGAATTAAAAAAATCGATTAATGTGAATATAAACATTGACAATAAAAAATCGATTATAATAAAATAATAATCGATTTAAATAAAAATCGATTATTTTTTAACATCCCTGCTAGTGGGTAAGCGCGATACATCGTCGGCCTTATCGTCACTTACTATCAGGTGAGATTGTGGCCAAGCGCGTACCTGTTGTACATAAAAAAAAAACTTAAGGATAAAAATGCCAATTTAAGAATACTATAACTTTGCTTTGTATTAAAATCTTGACTATATTAAGCACAAGCTCGAACTTATGCCTAATATTCAGAGAGGCCAAAAGATTGAGGATGACTGTACAGTGATTGATTGGATATAATCATGTGTCAGTTTCGTAACATTACCTGTTTTTCGTTGGTTAGACAGCTCGTTTTTATAATCCGTTTTGTGAATTTCAATAATGACCGCAATATGTGATTATGCTATAGCAATTAGCAGGATATTTGATTTAACAGTAAAATGTATCTCTCAGGATAGATACTAAGGTCATTATATTTATAGCAACAAAACATCGAGCGACAAAAATTTCTGAAGGGGTCTCTTCTTTTCCTAAAAATATATTCAATTCACAAACTTTTACCTTAACCATAATTCAATACTAAAATAAATAAAAACGAGCATAAATGAACTTCAAAACTTCAAATACAATGACCAACAATAGATTGAAAATAACCATTAGAGTTCAGTACGCAACCGTATTTATAGCGTTGGTCCAGACAGCGCGGCGTGGGTGAGGAGCCCTTTGAACGAATGGTGCAATATGCCGTCGCAGACTTGCTGACACTACTTTCAGAGGTTGGTGTTGCAGTATTTATATATCTACGCCATCAATAACCAATGTTGTGTTTAAAGGTTAATGATCTCTTAGATTATAGATTAAGTATATTATTTACTATTTACCTGACGATATGTGAAGTATTGCGTAGCTATGTAGAAATTTTAACAACATTCGAGCACATTTGAAAATGTGTATGAGAGATATTTTTGAACGGTTATTTGTTTGGGATTTCTCACTTTTACTCGTACGAGATTAAAATTAGTATTTAGCATGCTAAGTAATAAATAGCAATAATTATCATCTTTAGTAGAGACTTTATTAGATACATGTATCTGTCGTATATAGAAGTCACAAATTCTAGGGAGATAGGATACCCTATTGATTCACTTTTTTTTTTCTCGAAATGACTACGCTATTGGCTCAGCAAGGTCTTAACAGCTTCACCGGACTACAACTATTGATTCACAAACATTTTAAATCCATAGTTAATCAAAGTAGTAAATTTCATAATATTTACGTCGATATATATTGTAAATCACATCGAGGTCACCAGTTTTGGCTTGTTAGATGTAATATAATGTTAGTTAGATTTTTTTCTAAAACTTTTAAAGGTATGAGAACCGATACTTTTAAACATAAGAGAACTCACGCCTAGGTTCAATGAACAGAATTGAAGGTGTGCATTTCAAGGTTAGTCATTACGTATCTGCTTACAATTGGTAGAGTGGCGCGGACTGAGGTGCGGGACACGGGCAATACAACGCGGTAAAAGGGCGGCACACATTGACTGCGGTGTTTCACTGTGCTTTCTGCGTAAATTATCTGATATTGAGTGAAAATCAAGTTTTGCTTTTATCGAAATAATTAGGTGAAATATTAAGCACAAATTATTTTAATTGATATAGAACCAGTTACGACTAATAATTTTCCTGTAAAGATATTGCTGGCGTGTAACCAAACGCTCAGTATATATTGAACGGATAATCCCCGTCCATAAAGATGACGTATTTGAATGAAACCATAGATAATTTATGTACGTGTAAGTGTAAAGAAAAATACAAAGATATAGAATAATCGATTTTTATTTCATGTAACTTCTTTTACTATGTCCAAGCGCTGTAGGCATTAACATAATTTATTATTATATAAACTATACAACAATATAATAATATATTTTTACTCTCTATACCAAACGAAAATAGAAAAACTTTGGTTACTAGCTTATTTATTTATACATTAGAATTGTAAATTAGTGTTTTTATTATGTTTTGACAGTATTTTGAGTATTTATTTTTTATCGGGAAGCTACTAATGTATGATATTATTTCTGATCAAGCCCTGATGAACTATGTAAGGACTAGATAGAGCGTTATTTAATGCAAGCATTATTCACACTTAAAAAGATATACAACAAAATACACTAAACATAACAACGCCCATTACTATCACATAAAGGAAACGATCATCTATGATGAATATTTACAATAAATCAGCTAAGTGATGAGTTTTTATTACAGATTAGATGTAAAAAAATTATTAAAATGCATTCATGAATCCTGTATTTATTGTTTTTTTTAGGAAATGTCAACATTAGATTTAGTTTTACTGGGAACTTCCCGTTTCAATTCACAATTATAGTTGACTTTCTCAAAAATAATGGAATGTCAAATTAGACAGTGTTGCCAGATTTGATGAAAAAATATCAAATAGAAAATAAGAAATAACTTTGTACAAAAACTCGTCACCGTAAGGCACAAAATATAATGTGGCTTCAAGCCTAATTCTACGAACAGCAGGACACAATAATAATTATATATGTACAGATTTGGCCCCAAAAGTAACACTGTTAACGATACGCACTAACGTTATTACATCACACGAAAATCTATTATTCTAATTATCTATTTGCTTTTCTTAAAGATAGAAACATAATGTTTATGCCCATTTTTTCCGTATCATAAGAAATTCGATTTTTTCTTTTATCGTACGAAAATACCATACACAAAAATTCAGATATTTAATAAAATTAACAGAGTTAAATATTACATATAGATTATATTATTCATTGTAGTATGTTTTTAATTATCTCCCAGAAGATTGAAATTATTGATAGAAAATTATATTTATGCATGTCAATTTTTTGTTACCATTGGAAAAAATGACTTCTTACAGGGCAATTCCATAACAAAAGAAAAACAAAATCAACATATTCGCTACATTTTATATCATATATGTATATAACATCTATAAACATACGATGACTATATGAAACACTAAATTACGTATTATTTTCAAATAATTAATCGAAACTCTATACAACAGTAACAATATTTCAAATATATAATTCTATTAGTCTGACAGTCTTTCTCTAACCAATATTATTTGACACTCACAACTAGGGTTGCCACTCTGTAGTTGAACAAATGTTCTCCAGAAATGTTGGAACAATGGAATGTGTCTTATCAGTAACTACAATTTTTTGTTATTTAATTGTTTACGTGAAGTAAATCCTAAAAAAAAAACAAACTGTTGAAATAAACTTGAAATAAATATTCTCCAATATTTTGTTATTCACTGAATTATACGAATATAATTGCCCAATATACCCTTATATAATAAAGCACATGTGGCAACCCTTTTCAAAACACTGATACTCAGTATACGATTTTGTCCACGTTATTATAATCTGATCGAAAAGTTTATTTTGTAATTTTTGTTTGTCTTAGGAATCGAGATCATCTATATTATTTATTAATTTTTCTTTTACTATCCAATAAAATTTTATAGTTTTATAATTTTTTATGAATGGTTAAACAAAATTTATAAAATGCAATAAAATATGGAAGATTATTGTGGCTACAAATGCCAATCAGAATATCATTTTAATTATTTATTACAAAAAAAAAACGAAACAAATCATACAGAAAAAGATATTGTACGATCCCCAGAAGAAACAATCATCAAAAATATTTTTCTTAATTATACTTTTATGTATATAATTATAACAGGGCTGTACAATGATATCATCTACGTAAATCTACATAATAATCTTAGTACCGTTTATAAGCAGATTACGTTAGAATAAAGGCCTTTATATCGGTTTTATGATTATATATTTATATATTGCCAGCTTAAAAAATAATTTATATCCTTTGCGTCTATTTCTTCGTACATTTCTATCTGACAGAAACCAAACAAAGACCAATTACGGAAATATTCAATAGATTCTCAAACTGTCACCTATTAACATTTCAATGGTAATTCACCTTATAATATTAATACAGCCCTCTTGAATCATCTAAACATGAATTAACTAAAAAATATTGAGAAAATTCACTTGAACTGTTGAATTATAGATATTACAACAGTTTACCTACTCTATTGTCATAAAGAACATTCACCACATCCGAAATGTGATTTCATTAGAAAGTCACACTTTCTTTTTAGATTTATTGTTATCGTCCTGGAATATATCTCTAAATTCGTTTAACAGTATTTCGACGACATTGTTTTGTTGTATGCAGTCGACAGCGATTTTATGCGCTTGTTCCGCGGGCGCCCAGAGCAATGTCGGACCGAAAACAATGGCCAGATTAGCTGTGTGCATTCTATTTTGTTCGCTTTTTTGCGATACCCTGTAATTAATAGTATTTTAAAATTAGTTCATTATTAATTTTGCAGCAATATTGAGTGGAATGCAACAAGTTCTTCCAATCTCATTAATTAATATCATATTAAGAACTTTGAAGTCACATCATCAAATACGAGAAATTACTACCATAATATTTCTATTCTACCAGAGGTACACGTATTATTGAAAAATTTACTTTAAAAATATTGTATAATTTCTACCATAAAGAATTGAATTATTTTCACAGTATTCCAAGAAATTTGTGTTATAATTTAAAATATTCTCATATTACCTACTACTCTTATCCACTCCTTCTCCCGACTAACCATAAATCCCAGAATCATAACTTGTTTGTGTTCTGGTAACGTAAAGAAAATATTATTAAATACGAAATGTAATCTCACCTCAATAAATGTTCTAATATAAACTTCAGAGTGTCTCTATTGCATTGTGGTAGGGACTGGATAATGTCTTTGAATTCTTTGATCTTCGCCTCTCTTGGCTTTATTGCTGTAATTATATAAGAAATATATTTAAAAACATCCGATTAGGCCTCCCACGGCAGCGGCTCAAGCCTAGGTTCGATCCTTCGGTAGGGAGCCCTTGAGTGCGTTGCTTGCGCGACACGGTGACACACAAATATACATCACTGCTACAACACTACACGATCACCCCCACACACGTGCATGCCTACACGCTTACACATGAAAGTGGAAGGGTTTACTTTTTTTCCCTTATCGAACTGAAAAACTCTCAATTTTACGTTAGTAAATATATGGAGGAGTGTTTGAGGCGTGTATGCTTGGTATACATATACGTTTCAACAACTCATACATATATGAATAGTTAGCTAGGTTAGCTAAAATAAGTCGCGATTTTGCATACAACAGGCAACAGTCAAGCCGAGGAGTGCCGTGCACCCTTGAGCTGGTTGCCAAAATAAAATCGGCTGAGTGCCTCGCGAGAGCACTCGCCTTAGTAGTCCGGTGAAGCTGTTAAGACCTTGCTGGGTCAAGAGCGTAGTCATTTCGAAAAAAAAAATAATAATAACAGTTAACCAAACCATTAAGCGGGCGTGACCATTTTGAATCTATGGTTAAAGAATGGGGTTTTTGTTATAGGTACCTCATAAATCGACACATATTTTATTTATTTGTGTAGATGATTATGTTTTTACTCTGTTACTATTACAGACACTTAGAACAGCTGTACTTTTTGCCTTAACTGACGTCGATGTAGCATTGGCCAATGTCATGAAAGTATTTTGTGGGCAATTATACTTAAATTCGATGTCGTTTTGTTGTGTGGTACTTATGTAAAGTTACTGTTTATATAAAGTATAAACTCTTTATAACGTCATTCGTTATAATGAAAACTTTCTATAATGTAGAAATTAGTTCACTTTGCATGGTTCACCACAAAATCATTTATTTGTTCTCTTCCCTCCATATAACGAAAAAAAAATGCTCAGTATCTTGAAATCCATTATAAAGAGATGACACTGTATATATAATTTTTTTTATAAGTAACCACTGAGGCAACATGTCAAGTTTGAGAAAATTACAGATTCTATAAATAGAACACACATCTAGTAAAAATATACCGATATTATACTATACTAGATAAAAATACGGATTTCATATGCCATATTAGTGTATTTTTTATATAACACATGTGGACTTATCAAATTCAAATTAGAAACTCGAAATTTAAAAACCAACGTATTGGACGTTTAAGGTGTTGTGTACTCAACACGGAACAAAGTACAAGAAGTAAAACATATTTAAGGCGTCGCGAACTTTACACGGAACAAAGAACAAGCATCAAAATTATACTCACAACAAGCGGCAAGAACCCTATCGAATAAGGTGCAAGGTATTAACGGCTCCTTCAACTCCCTGAAGAAGAGTTTCAGGGAGCCGGTTAGCACGTGAACGTCGCTGTTGTTTCTTATCACTGATAGATTATTTTGGTCGATCTGAAAATTTCAAAAACATTTTTAACATATTACATATCTATTTAGATAAAATGACGGGAGTTTTCCATCAAACGCGCATCACGCAATGACTACTCGATAGTTTTTTTTTACTTGGCACTTGTTCAAAATCAAATAATTACAAGAAACTACGATTCTTATAATAGTCCGGTGAAGCTGTCAAGACCTTGCTGGGTCAATAGCGTAGACATTTCGAAAAAAAAAAATATTCTTATAAGCACTGGGCTTGTAGTTGTGTTTTTTCTTGCCATGGAAATGTGGGGCAAGCAGTGTGCGTTTACATATTCTGTTCTGTACACAAAATATATTATGAATATTATAAACAAACAGACGAAGTGAACAGAAGACATAGCTATTATATAGTCAGGAATAAAAAAAAATGTCACTAATTCTATTGTTGTGGCTGCGTAGACCTTTACTAAGAATAGTAGAAATTTACTAAGAAGTAAGCGAGATAGATACTAATACGTTTCGGTAATATTTCTATACTTTGACTTATATTACAATTGTTTTATAAAGAACTATGCTGTGCCCGCGACTTCGTTTCGATTTTGAAACATTCTTCATTGGTGCTCCACTTCTATTCGTCTTAGCGTGATATAACCTTCCTCGATAAATGGGCTATAATATAACACTGAATGAATTTTTCCAAACAGAACAGTGGTTCCGGAGATTACCCCCTACAATATCACTAATACTAACTTTACCTCTTTATAATATTAGTATAGATTACGAAATAGTTGATTAGCTAGTGTATCTATGATTAGATTAGATATACATTATTGCATCTATTTGTTGGCGGTGTAGACAATGAAATTGTAATACGGTTTTTAATAATTTGAATAGCGGTCCTATAATAATTAAAACTGCAACACATTTAACAAATCTGTGTTTAGATTGCCATAAGATTATAACAAACTTTCCCAGCAACTTCGTCTGTTTTTTGCGGTGTATTCGATCGTGTCGATTGAAGACGACTAACCTCTAATCGTATCTTCTGTACTTGACTAAGATTCCCGGACGCCCTGTATAGACCGTCCGTACACATGTTATCTTTGCTCTCTATTTCCTCGATGCAGGCCACGACGAACTCCGGAACACGTGGGCTGGTCGCCGGACACACCTCCTCCAGCTTACGGCCGAACACTGGTTCGTCTGATAATCATAACAATTTTGTAGGACGCAGTCTATGTGAGTTTAGTTTTGTTCGTTAAATCTATAGATATTTATATGGTGAACCCAAAACCATTCTACCAAAATTGTTTTTTGAATATGGAGATATTTATCAGATAGTCTAACGAAAGAAAACGATAAATTACGACAACGATAAATAGTTACATGAGAACGATAAAAAATAAAAAAAACAACGACTGGTTAATTGAGCAACGTATATAACTGTTCGTTGAAACAATGAGACATTTTAACGTCGATATAATCCCTTTTTTATCGTTCTTCTCTGTAGAGCACGATAAAAATTAGTGACCCATATAAGAAGAAATTAGGACTTCGAAGTTTTATCTTTTATTTTGAATTCGTAAAATTTTGTTCTATACCTACTTGAATTGTATTTTTTATTATTCTCGAGGCATTTATGTCGTGTATTTATGTGTTCTTGTGTAATCTGTGTAGGCATTTTCTTGAACATAAGTAGCTACTAAGAACTTACATAGCTATATTCTTTGTTTAAGAACACATGGTATTAATTCCATCTAAAATGTTGTAAACACAGTCAAAACTGTTTATGGCGACATCGTTTGGAACAACATACTGATTACATTGATCCAGAACAAAGGTCCAGGCTGAATGCTGTATCTCGAAAACATCAACGGTTATTAGGACTATCGGTTTTTACGGTTAAAAATGAGTAGTCCGGTGAAGCTGTTAAGGCCTTATAAGGACAATAGCGTAGTCAGTTCGAAAAAAAAAAAGACTATGAGTAATCCCTTCGATGTCGTTTTAACAGATTTTAACGTCAGTATTCTATCGAGTAGAAATCTAGAGTACTCTGTAGAATCGCATATGTATAAAATATTTACAATGGATATTATATCTCTATATATCATACCAGAGAGCAAATGTTTATAAAAAGGTTAAAATTAAAAAAAAAAAAAACGTATGTACAGTATGTACAATTTTTACCATAAACCCATTATCTGTGTTAATATAACATACACCAATTTCGCGATAACACAAAAGATAAGTTATGAATATTAAAAAAAAAATCTTCAAAATGGCCGTACCATATTAAACAACCACTCACCAAAAAAAAAAGGTTTAAAAATAAAACACTAAAGTAATGCTACAAATAATTGCTATATTCCAAAGAACAAAAAAAAATAATACAAATATATAAACTTACCTCGAAAAACGTTAAAATTATCATAATATCTATATAAATTTTTGCAGATCTTAAATCCATTATTAAATTATCTTCTCCGTTTAATGTTGTCACTACAATTATAATGTGATTAGAAAAGCCACACCAAAATACAAGACTGACAGACATACGATATTATTTAACAATGTTAGTATACATTATTAAAAATATATACAGTACTTTAATAATCTACGTCATATATTATTAAAAGAAAAAAAAAATAGAAATTTTGGATTAACTTAAGACAAAAATAACCAAAAATGTAAACAAAAACATTTTTTTTATTAAATTTAATATATTATGTACTAGAAACCAATGAAATAAAATAAATTCTATATAATTTTTCGTATTCTAAAATATTAATTTGTAAAGAAATGCCAATCTAAGTATACAAAAAAAAAACTTTAAAAAAGTAATATGAATAATATTTAAATAAAAGAATCTTTGGTGTTTTTATGGCAACAAATTATACGCATCAAAACAATTAAAAAATCAAAAATATAAAACATCTTCTAAGAATGTGCATGTACACGTATGCAAAAAAGCGGCAAACACCAATTTAATGAAATTCCGAACCTTTGTAGATGCCTTTTTTCACGAGCACATCCATAGCTGGACGCTTTGCGAAGAAATTCCTTAATCTACTTCTAACGTGCGACTTCTGTATCTCTCTATTCTCAGTCGAATCGCTTAAATCTTCATTGCTGCTGCCACCAGCTGAAAACAAATTACCACCATCATAATAATAAAAAAGTATAAAAACCAAAGAGGCTATACAAATAACAGTCAGATAGAAAGAGGTGGTAAAGCAAAAGTTGAAAAGGCTATAGATGAGTTCCCCATACCAAGTATTTTATTTTAGTTGTTAAAGCCGAAACATAAGAATCAGCAAGAAAGTTTGTAAGTGCAATACTTATTACTAATGACAAAGTAAAATCTGTGAAAATATGATTAGATTTTTTATTAAAAGTTATCCTGTGAAACTGTGACTAGGTCCAAAAAAAAATAAAAATATAGGCGATTATATTATGCAATAAACACAGTAAGGAAATTAAAAATCAAAATTCTTTAGTACTATCTTTATTTAACCTCAAAATCAAGACGTCATACGGTTTCTGCGAAAATACATTAAAACTATTTTAATAACTTATAACTCTCAAGTACCAACATTAAAAAAAACTCGATCAACATTACAAGAGATGTAACCAACGATGACACTGGCAAATGCTTCTGCGGTGACAAAACTAGAAAATAGAAGAAATGTACCCAGTGCGTAACCAAAATGTGTTTTTTTAGAACATTTTAAAAACTGTCATTTAACACACACAAGTTAGAACAGGCATTTTGACATACACATAACAATTCGAAAGAAAAATAATCCAATTTAATTCTATTTACCTGGATGAAGCACCTCATTTTTTAACACAAAACGTTGTATAAATAACACGACCGGTCATAGAAATATCTTTTATGTTTGGGAAACATTTTCAAATTCGTTTCGTGCATGTTAAAAAGTGTCGAAATCAACAATAGAATCAAGTTGTTGAAAGATAAAACGATAAGATATCGATGGGCTACGATAAATTTTATCTCCGCTTTGTTAATTTACCATTAACCGACTGGCACAATATTTTACAGAGTACACTAGAAAAAAATGTTAACCATTCTTTTACTCCCTTAAGCAATCTTGGGATGGTAAAGTTTTACTATAAATATAATATAAGTACATAAATATACGTGTAATATTTTGGTATGCTTCGAAACTTACAACGGCTAATTGAATTTTAACAAAAGATATGTTGTTTGATTTGCTATAATACCATAACGACATGGCATATATGAAGTCTGTGAATTAAAAAAATAAAGATTATGCAATCTGTATCTTTCTTTTCCTAAATTAATAACCGTTCTTTTTTGAGTCAAATATTCACTAATTAAAATATTTGTACTCAATATTATAGTATATATATTTTTTAAATACAAATTTCCTATTATTACCTTAGCATTACATTGCAAACTGAATATTATGTCAAAAATATTAATAATTGGTTTATTATTGAGGTCTTTATTTATTTTTGTTTATTTATTTCAAAGAATATTGTACCAGCAACCGTACCGTTTTCACTTAGTAAGCAAATAAAATAATATTTTATAAATAATACATTTTATAAACAACAATAAAACAGTGAACATTAAGTTCTCGTTGGATTCGGTTGTTTTATTCCCCTTATTCGTCTATCATCTTAAAGATATCATTTTTTATGACCTATCAAATTATCATAATACTGTAAGAACCCTACAAATATCGTGAGTTGTTAAAATAAAATACAATAAACAACTTAGATCTAATTAAATATATCCATTAATACTTTTTATTCAATAACGGTGTTGTTACATAAAAGTTAAACACGTATTGAATACTTTATTTACAAAGGTTACGTTTTAAGTGCACCGCGTTCGCTGAACGTTCGCCATCTTGCTCTTTTGTCTTGTTTCGCCTTTTTTTTTTAACTTTATTTTTGGCAATCAATCTTTCCGATTATTACTGCCATTATCACGTAGTCAATAATATCACAAGCTTCGTGTCATCATTCCAATATTAAGCATCGTGTGAATCCATATTCTAACAAGATGGTGGATCCCTTGCTAGAACCTTCCAGGGAGTTTTTGTGACATCTCAGAATTTCATGCTCCGTGTTATTATTTTCCATTCACTTCACTTATGCATAATAAACTAACTATATTACGTAAAACACCACCAAATTTACACAATATATAGTCGAATAACACAAGATTATGAATAAAATATAAAATCCACTACATGACAGACTGAAATCCCGCCAAAAACTCCTGTTTCGCCTTTGATGCGCGGTGCATTTAATCCGAAACCTTTTTAAAGCAAGTACTTAATACGTATTTAACTTTTTTGTAATAACAGCGTAAAGGTTTCTTTCTTAAATATCAGTTTCCACATAAAGTTCGCAGTACACAAATTAAGCGAGGGACGAAATTGAGTGTTAACATAGAGTGAAGTCGTTATAACGTATTTATTCTTGACGTTTATTTCTTAAGAATCAATTTTCATATAAAGGTAGTTAGTATACGCATGTATAAATATACCATGTGACAGTTTAGACAGTAGCAATAAAGTCTTAAAATAAAACGTCATAAGACTTTATCTTAGGTTTTCTA
This sequence comes from Antheraea mylitta, assembly GCA_014332785.1. NCBI lineage: Eukaryota > Metazoa > Arthropoda > Insecta > Lepidoptera > Saturniidae > Antheraea > Antheraea mylitta. Next base: position 108,220 of record JACEII010000096.1, read on the forward strand.
TATTGTTTATTAGTATTTGTTTTGATATTATTATTTTATATGTTAAATATGACCAGTAACTGTCATATCCTAGAATAATGTGTCTAACCTTTCACCTGATATAGATATTCTCAACTATATATTACCCTTTTATAGTTTACCTATACAGTTTACCCTCGGCTTTGCACCGATGTATTGACGAAAGACATGAGACAAAATCTTCTTTTTAAACTCACTTTTTATATGGAGATTTGTTTTCACACAGATTTTTCCGTTTTCCGTACGGTTTTCAAACATTCTCTTTCGTACAAACTTTGTCCTTACAATTACAGAAAAAAAATTAACCCAATAGGTCCGGCCATTCTGAAGTACCTGATTACATACATTCGACAATTTATTTTTATATAGATATGCGATTTATTTGTATGTGCTTTGTGTGATGTATCGTATTAAATCAGTGTAAATTAATAGGAATAAAAGTTTATACATGAATTCAGTATGTAAGAGATGTGTTTAATTGGCCCCCTGTTATTTATTGCATACTAATATTATAAAGAGGTAACGTTTATGAGTTTGTGGCGTTGAAGGGAATAATCTCTGCAACTACTGGTCCAATTTAAAAAAATCTTTCATCTTATTTATTGAAGAAGGTTATAGGCTATATATCGAGGCTATATAATAAGAGCGGAGCACCAATGAATAATGTTGCACTATCGGGATTTGTTTTTTTTTTTTCTCTTGAGAGACAACACATTCAGATGGTTTGTTGATGACAGACTCACAACAGTCTGTTAACCAATGCATCATAAGGTTTACATTTGTTTGCATGGAGCTTAAGCCATTATGGTTTAAGACAGTCCAGGGGTTAATACATATAAATATTCGAAATATTATTAATCTTCACAGCTACCTGTTCTATTAATTGATTCGTGAGATTTCGTGTTGAAAATAATTTGATGACTAGTTATCGCTCGCGGCTTGGCTCGCCTTTATGTAATTTTGGTGTACACTTATAGTACCTTTTTGTGGATAAAAGAATACTCTGCCCTTCTTATAACCCTGACAACGTTAAAACAAAGCTCTCTGTGACGTCTGTCTGTCTGTTCGCGATAAACTCAAAAACTACTGAACGGATTTTCATGCGGTGTTCACCAGTAGATAGAGTGATTCACGAGGAAGGTTTAAGTATATAATTTGTCTAAGTTTTTTTTATTATCAAGGTGAGAAGTCCGCCGGACCCGCTAGTTACTAATAAAAATAACCTATTAATTTCTCTATTAATAACTGAGTACCTGGAGTAAAAAAAAATTTAAAACAAATATATCTCTTCTGCAGTCACTCGGATTCGAACTGGGGTAACACGAATTTTCAAAGCAACAGATTTCCATCTGAGCTATTTTTGCAGTGCCGGCGAAATTTACCTTTATATTCTAGCTATATATTTTCATTACCTGAAAACTCAATTAAAACAGGTTTTCTATGAATAAAATCTAGCTAGATCGATTTATCGTCCCTGAAACTACCTACATACTAAGTTTCACGAAAATAGATGACGCCGTTTCTGAGATCCTGAATATATACAAATATAAAAATATACAAGAATTGCTCGTTTCAAGGTATAAGAATAGATTACTGACTAAAACCTGTAAAATATTATATCTGTACGTTTTTTAATGTTGAGCGATTGTAGAGAGCCGAAAATACGACTGTCCTTCACTTTCATTGGCTGTTTCTCAGTTGGGCTTTTCTTCTGTTTTGACATTCCCACTTCACTGACACTCCCTGACACCCAATAGTGTGAAATTGCTTCTATTATCTGTGATTCCATTGTTCTTTTTTAAACGTGACACTCGGACAACACTTTTCAGTTTGACACAGTTTTTAATACACAATCTAAATTGATAAACATTGTCTTGTAAATTATACACAAAACACTAACTTAACAATTTTTAATATGTAATTTGTCAATGGAAAAAAGTACACGTCAGTCACTAAGACACTTATCGTAGAAGTGTCTATTGTCTATTTAGAATTGATATGTTGTTGATGGAATTATTTAGCATTCGCACACTACCTACAAATGAGTAAATACTGAAAGATTAAAACCAGCGATGAACGTTTGAGTGACCGTTATCATATATCTGATATCAAGTACAGTCAACGCCGTAAATTAGTAATAATGTTTACGCACGTACCGATATTAAAATAAAAAAGATCGAGTGGTGAATTCACATACGGTAGAAATGAAAAGATAAAACCGATAAAACACGGATCCTGTATTTAGCTCCACGATTAAATAAAAATCATAGATATAGGAATAGCTTCATCTATATGTGTGCTTAGGTGTAAATTTTCAATAAGAGGGTTGTAGGAAGTTTGATCTTGGGAAGGCCTTTTTTTTATGTGTGGGGAAATCCCTTATGGATATCCACCCTCCCGGGGGAGAGGGTAGGTTATGTCCGACTCGCACGGACTAAAACCCCACGGTATACGTCTTCCGCTATGGTTGGGGCGGCACGAGCTCTCTATAGACTTCATTGTGCCGCCCCAGCGATGTGGCCCAGCAGCAGAAGTGCTGCCGCCGGGCCTTCGTCTTATAAGGAGACAGCCGGGTACACACCGGCCGTCTCCTTCTCGTCCACCGGACCTGTGCAATGGGAAGACGGTGCCCCGACCCACCTCCCCTAGGTCCGGCTACGGTGGCGGGAGAAGGCGCGTGAACTGGCGCCTCCTCCTACCAGTTCTTCTTTGGCGGAGAGGGCCTCTTTGGAAGGCCTGCAAAATGACAACTACATTTGACATTACTCTCCCTAGCCTTGAATAATTAAAAATCAATCCATAGATATAATAAGAATTTAAATGTAATTGTATATATATAAATATATAAATATGTAATGTGTCTGCAGGATTATTTTTTTAAATTATTGCAGGTGAATGAATGCGTAAATATCTGTCTATTTGTCTGTTTATTTATGCATTCATTACAGCTAAAGTATTAGGGGTATGATATAACATTAGAAAGAAAATCGTCTTTCAATTAATCTTACATTACATTGTAAATATACATTCTTTATTGATCAATGTTTTTTTTGCATTAAGTTTGAAGAGGACGAAATCGCGGACACAGCTAGATAACAATATTCTGACACATTCATTTGATGACATTCTGCAAAAATGGTGACACAATAACCGCGCGAACTGTACCTCCGATAGCGGATATAATGAGTATACGACTGTACGATAATGCTATCACATTTAATTATATCCATATATGAGTACATAATATAAGAACAAAAGTCGCTGCGAAATTATTGGTGTTATCGTTCGTATTCCACTGCAGTGTGATAACTATCAAAGGCATATAAAAACAGATAAATAGGTATACGTGAATAGTAACAGTTGTTTTTTTTTATTTTTAATACATTTCATGGCATACCAACCACTACACTCTGAGTATAAAGGCTTCGCAAAGAAGAATGCGTTCTTTATGAACGTAAGGCGTACTGGCCACGCGTACTAACGCTGTGCTAGACTGCGTTGTGTTGTACTATTAATGAGCATCGCGTATTTCGAGCGCGCGCGCTGCATTCGACGAGTTTCCAATTGAATAGTACAACACAACGCGATACTAGTATACCGTAACGTGTGCTAAGAAGGCGTTCTGTTTGGCGAAGACTATATATTAGCTGCAGTGGTACGATTATGTTTGTTGCATTTTATAAGTTGCGAGGTCTTAGGGACTCGTATCCGACTAGGTCACGACTCTCATGAAAATAGTGATAAACCACTCACAATGACTCTCTTTAAATGTCTCGGTTTTGGGATCGGCCAGTGTATATTAAGACGTCGAGATTGTGAAACTGCTAATACGTTTTTGTTAAAACCGGATGTACGGTTCCGTACATTGCTTATCGCCCTACATATTAACATCAGCACATATAAATTAAAAATTATATTTATTAAATACTTGGATAGTTGGTTGTTAGTTGCGTCCAAGCACTCAGGTTGCACAACAACTTTATCAACAACTAAATACTAACTAAATAAAGTAATTGTGACCCAATAAGCAACTTTATTCCCACAAACTCTAGACAAACTTTGTGTTAAATAAAATCTTTGCAAATTTGAGATATGAAAAATTCGTGTTTAAAAAAGTGAGTGAGTGAGATGAGTAAGGAGATCATCAAAATATTAACAGGATTGACGTCGTATTATAAAGAAAGAATTTGGACATATTCCCTTCGTTAGTATGCGAGTGCGAATCGGAATAAAAATAAAAAAAAACCGATTTTTTTTTCCGGTTCAATAGAAACAAACTACCGCTCTTTGCAACATTATTTGTATCAATGATGGGCAGCTTTCCTTCAATATTTTTATATTTAGAATAATAGATCAATACAAAAGTTGCTTATATTGTCTTGATTTCAAAAGAAGCACTTTTGGAATTAATCTTGATACTAAATTATAGAATAAGAAATCTAAATTCACACATTTAAAAATACTTGCTTCAAAGACAGGCATGGTATATTACAAATACGTAACAGATGAAAATGTATTAATTAATTTAAAATAAACTATACCGTTCAAAGACCAAAACGTTTTTATGACATAGTATCTTACATAATGACATTCTTCGCAAATCATCTGATACACAACCACAAATAATAGTCATGGTGATTAAAAAAACTCATTTACACTTCTATAAAATACACAAAAGGTGTCACTATTATCACTTGGGCAACTTATAAGCAATATTGTGTCTAGTTTAAGTACTCGTAACTTTGTAATTACACAATAACACAATTTCGTAAAAATGTAATCAAGTGTAATTAAACTCGCAAATAATCTTTAAGCGCAGTTAAAACTACACGTTCATTACTCTTATACTATATAAAGGAACGAATAACAAGTTACAACATACTTACAAGGAAAATAAACTTGCCATGTTTACCTAGAAACGTATTCGTCATTCAGTAACCACGCCGCTAGTTACTAGGAAAATGTAGGTTAATTATTTAAAAAAATCTATATTTATGACAATTTATTAAGGGGATCGGTTCTGAGAATTGTCGATTCATACGCTTTCGGTTTTGAGGCCTTGTATGTTAGAGTACAAGCAGAAAAATCGGTAATTGTAGGGATGAGGAGCAAGTCCTTGCCTTGCATATGCTTTGGATACCCGTTTGTGGAAATAAATTTGTTGGTTATGTCACCATTTCGCGTGTTTATGTGAGCATGCTTTTTTGAGCATTTGTTCGTAGTTTCCGCACTGTGTCTCATATTTATACTGTGCAATTAGTCTATGTTACAATAGTATCTAGTAGTCCGGTGAAGCTGTTAAGACCTTGCTAGGTCAATAACGTAGTCAGATCAATAAAAAAACAATAGTATTTTTTTGTGATCTGAGTACTTGAATACGACTGACTCTCTGGGGGTGTAAGGGGTGTCAAATAACATCATAAGACTTGAGACACCCAAGCCAACCTTACCTGCACGTGGTGCACCCTGCTGAATAACGAACGAGGCAATGGCGCAAGCGGGGTGGTAGGGTTTTACAGCCCGACTGGGTCCAACCACCATGTATATGGCGAAAAAGCCCGTAATAGTGATTCGCTTCTACGGGTCCCGTTTCGGGATCAGCCTGTGCATATCCAGCTTATTACAGGCCGGCATGATAGTGGCGACCGGCGATGGACAGTGTGTCAATCGGTGGTCGCTATTATTTTTGGATTGTACTGTGCTTACCATCAGGCATAGTGCAGTCACTTTGCCGTGCTACAATAAAAAAAAAAATGTTTTTTAGATATAATTCGATCCAAATGTTCTGATGAGTACACAATAAGTAGGTCGACATGCTAATTTGATATGCCAACAGTAGTAACGCTTAAAACTAAATTCTGTTCATATTACATTCCTGAATTTTCATGCTAATTTTGGTTTAATATTATAATCTATTTTGTGGTTATATTAATAATGCATTTATAGATCAATACTGATAAAGAGCGTCAGTGCATCAATTTAAACTAGATTTAGAAAAAAAATACAAATTCGCTAGTCGATTAGAGACTGCGATTTCAATATTCAGTATTGACTTTTCTTTACTAAAATTTTCCAAATAAATATCTATCATAAACGATTTAAAAGATCTAGTTTCACCGAAAGATTTAATATTATTTTAACGTACAAGACAATTCGCATTTTTATTCCTTTTTATTAAAGCGCCATATTAGTACCTAAACTGAATAAAGTATTTTCAATTCTAGGAGTTTTTGGCTGGATCTCGGAATGCCATGTACTTAATGGTCTTTATATTTTATCCATAATTTTGTGTTATTTGGCTCTATATTCTGTAATGTTCGTGATCTTTTACGTAATATAGTTTGGTTATTGTGCACAAGTGAAGTGGATCGGAAATTATACCGCGGAGCATGGATTCTGAGTTGCCACAAAAACTCCCAGGAAAGTTCTAAGAAGACAGCCACAATCTTCTTAGTTCACGGAAATTATATCAAGAAACTTGTAATATCGTTACTCACTCGATAATGGCGGTAATAGTCTACTAAATAGAAGACTGTTTGCCAACAATAAAATACAAGAAAAAGGTTTAAGTTTTGAAAAAGTTGTGAAGATTCGATACTACTTTTTTATATTTTCGGAATTACTGAAATTCTTCTGACGGGATGGCCGTAAATTTTTTTATTCATTTGTTTTAAGTTTCTTTTTAACATCTTCGATCATTAGTGACCACGATTAAAAAAAATATAGACATTGTAGTACTATCGCAGATTAAGTTACATTCGTTTGTAAGTATGTCAGTCATCCTTTTTGGTAGACTGGTTGAAACTTTTGTATGTATTGTAAATACAACGTCGTTCAAACAAATGAACGTGTCTGTATAAATACCTTATATGGACATATCAATAAACAGTCTATTTAACGCACTCCGAGTAATATTACGCTATCCGTGTAAGTCTACACTTCTATAGTAGTAAGCCCTAAGCTCCTACAAGTTTATAAATATTTATCATTATCAAGAAAATTAAGGTTGGTGTACATCTATCTTGATCTAAGCAGTGTTTTAGGTTTTGAAGAACGTTACACAATCGCTTTTCATTATTAAATTCACACGTCAACAATTTACATTCTAACAAATAGATGTAAGACTGTCAGTTCTTGTTAACACTTGCATTTATTTTTATAAATTTTAGTGATTAGATGGATGTGCGTTGGATTTGTGCACAATCCTCAACCTGATGATCACCATTTGATCTTTTCTACAAGTAAAAAGTCGAATTTAATTACAACGCTTCTATCGCAAAGTTCTTAATGTAAAATATCCGAAAAGATGTATTTAAAGAGAGAGGAAAAAAGGAATATTTATGCTATAAAGCAAAAGATACGGATTAAAATAAGTGTACGCGACAAATAAAGAAATAAAGACGAATATGATTAAATAAAAGATAAGATATATAAATATATATAAATAAATAACTGTTTATAGGTATATCGCCAAAGAAGTCCGACTTGTTTCTTGTTTATACGAATAACTATATACGTATTCTTACACATACTTATGTATACATTCTTTAAGATTCTAGATTCCTCTAATAAATAACTTTGTTTTGTGTTATTGACTATATTATACGCAAACCCGAAATTAGGGCTATATTCAGACCGGTCAAAAAGATTGGCGAGAACTGTATGTAACTTCCTTTAATTGTATACTATAGTCAATAGTAATTAAAGAAATTTAAATAAATTTGATTGATTTGTAGTATTATTGATTACATCGATACGATGATACATTTAATTACTTAAGAAAATGTCTAGCGTACTTATTACAGTTACACGTTTTATCTTTTAGTATTGACCCTACCTTAAATTACACTTTTAAGTAATTATAACCTAAAAATAAAATTTTACTATACTTGAGTCGTACCTATAGAATCATAAGTGGCTATTTACATTTTTGGGACAAGTTATTTATGTGGCAAGACAGCAAAATTTAAATAAAAACGACTGAGTTTTAAAAAATAACCAAAAATGGATATTTCACCTTGTAAATTATGCCCAAACTTTAACAACAAAATCAAAAGCGGCCACGTTTAAGAACATATTGATTATCTTAATGTCTCGACCAATTACAGAGGCGTATTTGTCATTTGGCAATCTCGAATAAGTATTATAAAATGCGGCCATTCTTGAAAGGTTAGCATCAAATGCGGCTATCGCCAACAAAAAAACGTTTATTGAAACTTATTTTGAAACTTTGTCATACCATATCTATAGATTAAAATACTGTTTATACATCAATAATCACTACCATACTTTGGAAAAGAAATATTTATCCACTTTGCCAAAAATGAGTTGAAGTGAAGTCACTATTGATTATATACGACTCATGTCTCCCAAGAACCCAGATTTAGCGAAAAATTTTGAGTATCTTACGATTTGAAGGAGCCTATTTTTTACTATCTTCTTTAGGTAAAACAAAAACTTATTTGCCTAGTGTAGAGATTACATTTATACGAATTTAAATTTCAATATCCGCCATACCTAAAATTACAGTTTTATGTAATTATGATCTAAAAATAGAATTTTATTTATACATTTCCCCGATTCTAATTTTAGTTAAAAACTTTAAAGAAATATAACTTTTAAAAATTCATTATTTTTAATATGTTACTTTTTATAAAATGATGTGTTATTTGTCTAACGTAAAGATTACATTTTTACGAATTTAATTTTCTATATCGGTCACACTTAAAAATCACACTTTAAATATTTATAACCTAAAAATAGAATTTTGCTATAATTTTCCACAGAAATCAGTTTTAAATAAAAGAATTAACAAAATATGTAATTTTAAGAAACCTTTTTTTTTAGTATATCAGTATAGATAACCCAAAACATTATTTGTTTATAAATTACAAATTCTAATCTTACGTCTCAAAACTATTAATTTTATCCGATACGTTTGAATTATAAGGTTAAGACTTGCTGTTTAAAGAAAAATGCAGACCTGTATCTGCAATATTGAACACCGAATAATATTCTCGAATGACCAATTTTTAATACCTTTAAGAAGATAAACAATTAAAAAACAATTATAAAATGTCGACATACCTTTGGGTTTGTTCCTGTTCGCGTGCCGGGAAGAAGGTGGAGTGCGGCCCAAACTCTCTAAATCTGTATTACTGCTTTGATACTGCGGCGTTGGACACTCAGCTCCAGTTGGATACTGCAACATCTTCAATGTATAAACTTTGTTGTTGGAATGTTCGAATTATTGCATTGAAAGTTACAACCACGCTGATGTTATAATTGGTTTCAGCATAAATGTGTCGGCTCGTCCCCGGTACTACCACATGACCCACAGAAACACCAACATGCAGTAACAGTGCATTGTTGCATTTCGTTCGGTCAGTGAGAGCGGCGGAGGTCCACTTTCCCGTTTTTCCTTCCTTCATTCCCTTTGCCTATTCCCCTTTCCCAACCAATACAAGCTGGCAACGCACTTGCGACTCCTCTGATGTTGCTGGTGTCTATGGACGGTGGTGATCACTTAACATCAGGTGACCCGCCTGTTAGTTTGCATCCTATGATATAAAAATAATGTAAATAAAAATTAAAATGATGTCGGTGTACAAGCACGGGAGAAAAGTTGAAGCTAGTACTCGTTACAAATAATACTCACGAGTGTATAAATAACTTGCTGTATAGTCTGATGCCATTTCTTTGCACCCTCTTCAGTTTCATCTTGTATGAGGTATTGGTCATAAGCGACTGTAAGAACTAGAGATCTCGTGTGTCTGAAATGATACAGTTATAAACATAAATATGACCTTATAGAGTGGTCGCAGGCAAATTGAGTCCATTACTAGGTAATTTCTCTTTTGATTTCCCCTTAGAACCAAACGGATATTAATCAATTTTGATTATCTTCTTCTGTACATATGAATAGGAATTTAAACCTAACGCAATAGTACTCTTTCGATTTTCGTGAAAAAAAAAGGATGCGTCTAGAAATAAGTAATACATTTTAATCATTTTTAAGAATATCTATCTGTCTGTTTATATGACCACGCACCACTTCTAAAGTACTGAGTTCACAATAAAACCTCAACAAGAAAATCATAAAGCCTATCCTTAGGAGTAACTATTTTTTGTTTCATTAAAATTGGGCCACTCTATCAAAAGTTATTTTAATTTGATTGACGACTATAGTTAAGTACGAGAGAAGAGTAGTAATCTATACTAAAATTTTACGAAGTCGCGGGCAGAAGGTAGTATTTTATATAACACTGGCCTTTGTCCGCGACTTCGTTCGCGTGGAATAGTTACTTTATGCTAATCCTAACACGCAGCGGAAGCTCTTAAAAGGAAAAAAAGACACGATCTTGAAACATTCTTCATTGGTGCTCCGCTCCTATTGGTCTTAGCGTGATATAGCCTATAACCTTCCTCGATAAATATGCTATATAACACTGAAAGAATTTTTCAAATGGGACCAGTAGTTCCTAAGATTACCCCCTACAACGTCACAAACTCACAAATTTTACCTCTTTATAATATTGGTATATACTATCAATTTCCTGCGACTTGACGTGCGTTTTACCTGCAGTTTAAATGGAATCTGCATGCAAATCATAACAGCCCTTGTAGTTTGGGTCGCATATAAATTTGTCAGTCATCCAGTTAGTTATTTTATACATATAGATTATCACATACTTTGATAATAACTACAACAATAGTACCTAGTGGTGTATGTAGCATGGGTGGACAATCACAGTTTTTTCAAAGACCTAACACCCCTTTTTCCCTTACATTTACTCCGAACGGTTTGTATGCGTTACTATCCACAGTCAGGAGCCACATCCAAACGATCGATAATCAGATGAATAACCAATATATGAACCGTAGCAAATTTTATAGGAGAAAAAAGTATATCACATTTTTTTCAATTTATATACTTAGCTAACTTTAAAATAAATACCTTCTAGTATGAATTGGTAAACACTGTAGAACCCTGGCATTGTGTAGCGTCAGTACTAATTCCACACGCGGTGCAGTCGGGCTCGGTGGAGTTCCAAGAGGTTTTGCTACTTTCTGTGAGAATAAATTATATTTTAATTTAGGACATACTTCTATTTTTACAAATCCATTAGTATGAAGGTCTGTTTAACTCAGGGCTCGTGTCTTTAAATTCATAAGTGATACAATAATAACCTTTATAATATTTAAATAACTTTTTAATTTTTCCGTTCTATCCTTTAATTTGGCTGGCTGGTTCCTAATCTCCACATACTGAAACCTAGCAAACTCGCAGCAACAATAAAACCTTCTAAAGTCTTCTATTCCAGTACGTTAGCTTTGAATAATGGGTTAGTCAATACAATTTTACCAAAGCCTTTGCACAAAACGACTAAAATACGATCTTAAAATTTACGAACACAACAATAATATACCTGATATTGCAATTTGTCTATAAATGAATATAATCATTTACGGTTATGTTGACCATTTGAGTTTTGAACCTGGTAGATGCTTACTAAACTATTCAGGCTATTTAACAGTATGAGTCCATACGATAATTATCTATTGTTACAGTGTCAGCCTCCGCCTGTACGTGGTTCGCAAAGGCGAATATCAACAAAACATTGCTCATTTCTACTTTTAGATTACGGTCTGGACATATTCCATCGGGGAAATTTAAATATCTTATGAAGATTATAGATTCGCCGATTTGCAACGAGTGTGGTAAGGTTGACGACATCCAGCATTTCTTGAAGGAGTGTAAAAAACATTAATTTGATGGATGTGTTTTATTAAAGAGTATAATATTAATATCGGAGATGTGAGTATATATCACAGCATTCTGGCAGAACCGACATCAGACTGTTGTAAAAAACGATGTAGTTAGTATATTTAGGTTTAGTAGTTAATCTATTTGTGTTTTTAGATTTAAGAGTTTTTATTGTATCTAATGCAGCTACGATGGGACTGACATGTCTAAAGGGATAAAAGTCCCTAAAGAAAAGAAAGAGAAAAAAAAATTGGATTACCAAAACAAGTTATTGCAGTAATAATAGAGATTAATAATAATTTTGTTTATATAGTGGTAGAGCCACGCTGAAGCTATTATTGGTTTCAGCCTGAATGGGTCGGCTCGTCCGGGGTAGCACCACCCTCTCACAGAAAACCGACGTGAAGTAACAGTGTTTACATTGTTGCGTTTCGTTCGGTCAGTGACAGCGCCGGAGACCCATCTCCCCTTCCCTACCCACTCCTCTTCCTTCCCCTCCCCCTTTCTCTCCATTCCCCCAAACACAGGCTGGCAATGCACTTGCGACTCCTCTGGGGTTGCTAGTGTCTATGGACGGCGGTGATCGCTTAACAACAGGTGACCCGCATGTTCGTGTGCCTCCTTTATGACATAAAAAAAAATAGATTAAACTTACAGTAGCATAATAAGTCCTTTGGTCTTTATAAAAGGAGAGAGCAGTCGGCGTAAGGATCATGTAGCAATCGGTCCAGTTCTTTTTACTCTTCTTGTTGCCTTCAAAGAACTTTGTCCGTTTCACGGGACCCTCGCGTATCACTGGAACCTGTAATGAAAACAATAAAGTCGTCATTATAAGCAGTTTAAAAATGGACTACATCTTTAGGGCTAAGTGATAGAACGAAGAATGTTTATCACATATTATGTGTGTAAAAAAACCGTATCTTGCACATCATGTAACGCAACTTTTGCCATTTTAATAATGCTTTTTCAGGGACAAGGTAATAGCAAGAAAGACTACAATATTTGGTTTAATATAATAAATCCAGATTAGGCATATCTTAACTAAGCTTTAATAAGCAGTGACAATACTGCGTCTGTATAAGTAATACTAATAGCTTCCTACTAGACGACAAAGTGACTGCACTATGCCTGATGGTAAGCATAGTACAATCCAAAAACAGTGGCGACCACCGAGAGACAGATTATCCATCGTCAGTCGCCGCTGTCATGCCGGCCAAAAGTGTGTAATAAAGAATGTATATTTTAGTTGCAGTTGGTACATAATCTAAATTTACTATATCATCTATCATCATCATCAGCTTATAAGAGACCCACTGCAGGAGCATAGGCCTCTTCCCGACGGAAGGTTTGGGCGTAATCACCACACCAGCCCACGACGTATTGGCGATTTCAAACTCTGAGGAGTTCACAGTTCTATATTTTTCCCACATACAGTAGTACTATAAGAACATTTCTCAGGTTCAGGTTTCCTCACGATGTTTTCCTTCACCGTCAGCCGATAGTGTTACCAATTTAAATTAGTAAATGTAGGCGAATTCCGAAAAATTCGTTGGTATATGCCGGGGTTCGAACCTGCGGACATCGAAATAATATTCCACCGGTCAAACCATTAGGCCACCACGATTTATTGTACCATCATATTTACCACTAGCTGTTACCCGCGGCTCCGCACGCGTTTTTTGAATGTATTAATTAAATTTAAAATTGTTATTACATATGTAAATAATAATAATACTCTTTCAAAAATATTTGTAAGTATGACACGCACATCATCTACAGTAACAGGTAACATGTACATTATATATGTGAATACTAATAGTGTATCGAATGGGATGGAATTTATCATAAGCTACATAGCTGGAACTTTAAACTAATATCTATGTATCACCCTCAGTGCTCACTTACACCATATAAGAAAGTAATGAAAATATTAAGCTATACATTATCGAACAATATGTGTTCAATCTTTTATTAAATAGATATAATATCGGGTATCGTCTGCTGAACTAGCTAGCTTAAAATAAAACAGCTAATTAGTTAGTTATTTGCCCGTAAAATTCCCGTTCAAATATTACTTGTAGTCCGTTGAAGCTGTTAAGACCTTGCTAGGTCAATAGCGTAGTCATTTCTAAGAAAACAAAACCGTTCATATAGGTCCAGCTGTTTCGGAAATTACCCGGAACAAATAAACAAACAGATATATCGACAGAATTAAAAAAAAAATGTTGATATTTGTAGCACCGCAGATATATGTATTCATCAAAAAGTATTTATTTGAATATTATATACACACGCTTTATTCTTATAATACGTAATATATCACAAACTAAAAATTGGGAACAAAACTAACGTAGAATTAACTTTTTGAGGAGATTTTGACGGGATTTCAGTCTGTTATGTAGGGATTTTATATTTTATTCATAATTTTGTGTTATTTGACTCTATATTGTGTTAAATTGGCGGCGTTTTATGTAATATGGTTTGTTTATTATGCTAAGTGAAATAAATGAAAAATAATACCACGGAGCATGTATTCTGGGGTCTTGAAAATTAAAAAGATAAAAATTTACGAGATATTATATAGAAGATTTGGCGCATATATATAGACAATACATACGAACTACCTATATTGACAATTTCAGAATTGGCAGTATGGATTAATTCCTTTGACTATCTTATTGGATGAATATTATTACTACTAAACTTTTTGAATAGCGACACAAAATAAACTTTAGAAATGTTTGCGATATAAACGTACCACGTATAATTAAAAATAGGAAACAAAAATAACGTAGAATTAACTGTTTTAATAGGAACACAAAATAAACCATGAAAATATTTGCGAGAGATTGTTATCGCGTTACCATGGCAACGCATATAGTACTGACATTAACACGCATCGAAAGCTTCCAAAATAGCCCGATTTTGAGACATTCTTCATTAGTGCTCAGCTCCTATTGGTTTAAACGTTATGATATGTAGCCTATAGCCATCCTCGATAAATGAACTATCTAACACTAAAAGAAACTTTCAAATCAGATCTGTAGTTCTTGAGATTATCGCGTTCAACCAAACAAACAAACAAACAAACAAACAAACTCTTTAGCTTTATATATTAGTATAAGATAAGAAATTCACCATATCGGAGCCAATATTTAGCAATTTTAGCTATCGTTTGGTTCGTGTAATTTAGGAAATGATGAGGCTTATCGCATCATACATGACTGACAAACGAAACCTCACTAGTATTGCATAATAAAAACTAATGTTAAGGCATGTATGTATTTTATTTTGTATAGTTGTTTTTAAGCAATACACCTTTAATATTGGAAAATTCTTCGACTATTTGACTAAAATACAACGTCATTGCAAATAGTATTTAGATGAACAGTGATAAGCACAGATAATGAAAATCCATAATCTTTATTTAGGTGATCAAGTACACGTAGCTGTATCCTAAATCATATATTTTATCCAATTTATGCTTAAAGGAGGCGTTAAACTCATATGTACTATTGATTCAAAAAACATCTTTATCCTAAACTCAATTCGGAATTTTTCGCAGAGAATTATATACTCCACGTACCTCAGAATTTTGTTGATGCAGCAATAACCTAGGAGCTGGCACCGGGGATCGTACCCGATTTTTGGACGCTACCATCGATCTTGATTTCCTGCTGCGAGCGTACGCCGGCTCGCGTTCACGTATCTCAACATCGAGACTGTCTCCGGAGGAAGATGCAGGCACGTGCAAGTGATTCGGTCGTCTGACGTTTGCAAGGATATTTTCCGTGGAACCGCCTGGAATTAATAATTTAGATATAATTGGAAACGAGTATAACTGGCGTCGTATTGGGACATCATTTAATCGTTAATTTATAGACAATACTTATTGATCAAACAAAGCCTACAAGAAGGTAAAAGCGCATTAATAACACAAAACTTATCAATTATAATTACATGCTATAAATATTTCGTAGTTTTACATCTTTCGTTCTACTATTGTAAGCCGCTGTAGATCTCCTTCTCACAAGTCGATAAGCGCCAGATTATTCTCGCAAAAGACATGCAGGTATCTATAATAAGTTGCGAGAAGGTAGTAGTTTCATGCTTGTGTTTCACCAAACATATTTTACCCGTTCCTTAAATCATGATTGTTTTAGGGATGCATTTAGCACCAAAAGTGACAAGCAACGTGCTAAAAAACTTTTTAATGCATTTTGGATCTTTTGTCAATTAACTTAATGATTTAGTTATTAGATTTAGATATTGTCCACACATACTGAAAACATATTATTGCTTAATGTGTTAGTGACAAGCTACAGTTTAGCAATGAAATGCTCCGAACTCCACACCTATGCTGAACATTTAGTAAAGGAAAATGTGTTGAAATTATAGTTGGATGATAGGACAGTTTCTAAAGTACGTTTGCATTAAATAATAAAAGAGTTATCTCACCTAATCTCTTGTTAATCTTATCAAAGGGTGGACTATCAGAGTTCGCCTTGCTGAAACTCCTGTCGATATCAGCCCGGCGCTTCTCCGTTGTAGGGCTCCAGTTCTGCAGCCGCTCGTAGTATCGTGTGGAGCTTTTCATGGAACCACTCTCCGAGACATGCTCCTGCAAATAATTATAATAAAATTTTACATTTATAAGGTTATTAATGAAACCTGGCCTTTTGGAAAACACTCTACGGGGAACATAGAATATTATGTTAAGTATTGTCCGAAACAAAATTGATGTTGTGAATCTCCCGACGAAAATTTCTTTAAGAACTTTGTATAATAATGTTCTTCGTCAAAGCTCGTTGATATATGTGCCTCTTTGAAGCACCAACTATAAAAATAATAGCTATATTTAACGAACTAGTTGCAATTATAATAAACTCAATAAAGAACTCAAACTAGATCTTTTAAGACCCCAGTAAATACAGTGAAACAAGCCATCACCAGATCATTTTTTTGAGACGGGTGGCCTATGTTATTGTTTATTATGTAACCCTTCGCTGTACTCTATTAGTCTTTATGTAGAACTTATATCTTCTTATTACTAATTCATTGTCTATTAATGAATATCTTTAAAAATCTTTCACAGGTCTTTCCTTTCAGTTTCCTTTTTAAATAAGAACTAACATTCAGAACCCACATCCCACAAGTCATGAAAACTCAGCAAATCCCACACTGTAATCTTCACACTCTTTGTAATACTTCATTATTTTTGTATCAGTTTATTCACTTACCGAGAAGCGTTATGGTGACTATATATTAATTCCTATGTTTACTGACATATTCAAATTGCTATTTATGGCTCCAAACATAGTTTTCCTTGTTTGGCATTTTCGATATTACCTTTTTATAATTTTTTATGTGCAACTATACATATATATAAGAATGTAAGTATAAAGTGTCTGTAATTTTTCGATTTTCGTGAAAAAAAAATGTTGCAGGTGTCCACGAATAAGTAATAGAATACATTCTAATCATTTTTAGAAATGTCTGTCTATCCGTCTGTTTGTATGAACACGTATCGCTGCTAAAGTAATGGGTTTACAATAAGCCCTCAGCAAGTATATCATAAAGTATACCCTCGGGAGTAACTTAGTGTTTGTTTCATTTAAATCGGTCCACTCTATCAAAAGTTATTGTAGTTCTAATGACGACGCGGCGTAAGTACAAGAGAAAAGTAGACAAGTAAATGGACTTAACACTTTTTTTTTTATCTGACTGGCAACCTGGCAAGGTCGTAACAACTTCACCGGACTATTTAATTGTAATTTCATAGAGAAGGTTTTTATACTACGCAATTTACTAAAATACACTACTAGATGGCGTTTAACTATTATTAAGCTGTCGTACTTTAATCTGAACGAAGTCGCGGGCTATTTCTAATTTATATAAATATATATATATATATACGAACTTTGTAATATCAATTTTTATTACAAAAACCGATGATACGAAATGGCTGAACTTTGCTTGAGGTATCTATACAACGTCGATCGTTTTCTGTGATTCATTTAGTTCATTCACGATTCCGCTAGAAGCGTTACTATAACAATGATAATTAAATATACGAATTATCCTAAGGTCTTTACATCTGTATTAAACGCGTCTGTTTTTGAGAAGTCTTTCACTGGCAGATAGAGGACTTGTTGGAGCGTAATGAAGGCATTTCTTTAGCAATTCAACGATTACAAATATAATATTATATACCAAATATCTGTAATTTTGTGATAGGAAACTTTGGATAAATGGAATAAAAATTAACTATTATATATTTTTCTGTGTATTCTTAAGTGACATGAGTTTAAGTACCAAATGTTTAATTTTCGCAAAGCATTTTCTATAGTACATTATTATTATAATGATGATATAAATAAAGCCTGTGGATTTCTCCGATATGAGATATATATAGGAGCTTTTGAGATATGTATACTTGGTACACATATACGTTTCAACATTTCATATATATATGAACAGTTAGCTTAGGTTAGGTTAGCTCAGCTAGGTCCGCCGTGTGAGGAGATGGAGACCCTATCGGATCACGGATACATTAGGTTCGAGGTCTCCACCTCCCAAGCCGGAACTAACATCCGCCCCGGACCGGCGCGAGGTTCCCCTGCTGTGCGGTGAGCCACCTAAACCGCGCACTAGCGGAAGAGGCGGCATTCGTCCAGGCGTGGGCCAGGCCCCCCTCCCCTGCAGGACGATGTTGACGCGTCCGCAGTCCGCCTCCGTGCGGTTTGCGACACGTCAATGCCACGGAGCGTACACCGCCCAGACGAACGGGCGGTGCACTGGTGGTTGCCGGAGATAGCCGATCTCCGTACGGCCTGCTTCGCGACCCGGCGGTTGTTCGGGTGCAGCCGCCGACTGCGGCACCGGGACCCCGAGGAGGAGGCCCGACTGTATGGCAGCTCCAAGAAGTGCAGGAAAACATGGCATGGGAGAGGCTGCTGCAAACGGTGGAGGGAGATCCTTGTGGGCATCCGTATCAGATCGTAGAAGAAGTTGTAATCCTGGGCGCCCTCGGTGATGGAGACCCTACAGCCGAAGGTGATGGCGAGAGTCGTGAGAGAGTTGTTCCCCGACCCTCCGTTGATGTCAGCTTCTCTTATGCCCCCGCCTCGGGCGGAAGCTGAGGTGTCTGGCGGCCCTCCCCCAATTACGGAGGAGGAAATTGGGAGGGCTGTCGAACGCCTCCTCAACCGGCGGCGAGCACCCGGCCCTGACGGGGTCCCTGGTTGGGTGCTCGGCCTTGCGATGGGTCGTCTGGGGGGGTAGCTTCGGGAGCTGTTCGACCGGTGCATGGCGGTCAGTCAGTTACCGTAGCCCTGGAAGCTCGGGCGGCTCTGCCTTATGGCGAAGGAGGGCCGCCCTCCGGACTGCGGGTCCAGTTATCAGCCCCTCGTCCTGCTGGACGACGTCGGGAAGGCGTTGGAGAAGGTCGTCTCTTCCCGAGTCGTCCAGCACCTTGAGGGAGTGGGGCCGAATTTGTCGGACACGCAGTTCGGTTTCCGGACAGGCCGTTCAACTGTGGACGCTCTGTGCCTCCTCAAGTCGTTGTCCGCGGAGGCGAGCTCCTAGGGGGAAAAGGTGTTGGCAGTGTCCTTGGACATCGCCAACGCCTTCAACAGCCTGCCGTACGGGGTCATACAGGAGGCGCTCCGATATTTTGAAGTGCCTCCGTATCTGCGGCGGCTGTTGGAGGCGTACCTCGATGGTAGGGAGGTCGCCTACGTGAACGGCAACGGGCGGATGATCTGGCGGGCAACAAGCAGAGGAGTTCCACAGGAGTTGGTCTTGGGGCCACTCCTGTGAAACATGGGCTACGACTGGGTGCTCCACTGCGTGCTCCCATATGGAACACGCCTAATCTGTTACGCGGACAACACCCTAGTCGTAGCCCGGGGGGGAATGGAGGGAGGTTCAGCACCTGGCCACGATAGCCTCAACCCTCGTGGTCAGGCGCATAACGAGGTTGGGCCTCAGGGTGGCTCTCGAGAAGACCGAGGCCATACTTTTCCATGGGCCTCGGCGGGGGCCACCACCTGGGGCTCACATAATGGTGGAGGGCGTCCGGATCAGGGTGGGGCCCAAATGAAATACTTGGGCCTCACCCTGGACGGACGCTGGCGTTTCGATCCTCACTTTGCAGGGCTCAGACCACGAATTGCAGGGCTCGGACTGTGAATTGTAGGGGCGGCGGCAGCACTCGGCCGGTTACTCCCCACTATAGGGGGGCCGGGTGAGGGTGTCGTCGACTCTATATGGGAGTTGTGCGGGCGATGACCGCCTACGGGACACCCGTGTGAGCTGACGCCCTCGGTACCGCCAACGTGCGCGCGCTGCGTAATGCGCAGCGCACGGTGGCACTGAGAGCGATCCGGGCGTACCGCACGGTGTCCTTGGCGGCGGCCTTTACGCTCGCCAGCTCCCTGCCCTGGGAACTGGAGGTAAGAGTTCTCGCCGCCGTGTATGAATTCACGGCGGCGAGGAAACGAAGTCGGAAGCCTCCGGCTCCCAGGGAAGTAGAGGTCAAGAGGCGGGAGTACAGGGAGGGGGCAATTGAGAGGAGGATGGAGAACCTGGCGGACGCGCGCTTCGGGACGTACACCGTTGATGCCGTCCAGCTAATCCTGCGGGAGTGGATTGGTTGGGAATGGGGCTTCCTGACGTTCAGGATGGTGCAGGTACTGACCGGACACGGTTGTTTCGGGTGGTAGCTGCACCGGATCGCTCGCAGGGAGCCGAACACCGCCTGTCACGAGTGCGGCGCTGAAGTAGACACGGCGCAGCACACTCACTCTGAGTGTGTTGCGTGGGAAAGAGAGCGCCGCAGTTTGGCGGCGGTGGTGGGAGGGAATTTGACGCTACCGGGTGTGGTTTCGGCCATTCTCGGCAGCGAACAGGCGTGGCGAGGTGGCCTCCTTTGCGAGGAGGTCATCTCGCAAAAGGAGGCGGCGGAGAGGACCCATGGGGCAGACCCTCTAAGTGGCCCTCTCCGCCAACGGAGGACAGGCGGGAGGAGGTAGCGCTTTGCCCAGCTCCTCCCGCCACTGTAGCCGGCCCTGAGGGAATGCAGCCGGGGGCTCATCCCTTCATTGCACAGATCCGGCAGACGAGAGGAGGCAGCTGGTGTGTACCCAGTCTGCCTCTCTATAGGTAGGAGCCCGAGGGCCACCTTCCGCCTGGCGGACCGTTAAGGCGGCTCTACAAGGTTGATTAGCTTGTTCGATCCCTAACCGCCTCAACAACATGGCCTGTCGGTACACCGTGGGGTTTTAGTCCGTGCAAATCGGACATAACCCACCCTCTCCCCCGGGAAGGTGGGTATCCATAATGCATTTTCCACGTTAAAAAAAAAGGTAGATCGTGAATCGCATGTATCAGGTAACAGTCCGAGCCTAGGTGTACCGTGCATCCTTGAGCTTGTTGTCAAATAAAATCGGCTGAATGCCTTAAGCGCTTGCTTTTGTAGTCCGGTGAAGTTGTTAAGACCTTGCTAGATTAAAAGCGGAGTTAGTTCGAAAAACAAATAAACTGTGAATTTCAGTATAGGAAGTAATTTGCCGTACTACTTAAAGTAATATTTAAAAATTCACCGATAGAAAACGACGTTTAGGCTAATGGTTATGAAAATGTATTTATCTATTAGGCGTGAATATAATATGGTAACCAAATACGTCGATTAACTGCTTTATCACCGTCCGCTGACGTAACAGTTTGAAATGGGTGTAAAATAATCAATAACACATAATTAACGCTCAAAGATTTACATTGTTTTATAGTCCAAAGAATAATAATACAATAATAGCTACACTAGAGTATATATTTCATCATCAGGTGCGCATTTTCAAGCTTCAATGATATCCATAACAATTTTAATTGCCAAATAGTACACAACTGGCACAGTTACGCGGTAACTTCTTTTTTATTCGTCATATAATTTTATAGGTTTTAAAAGCTTGACTTTCATTGGTTACCGAGATGATTTTTTTTTACATCGTACAAAGCAAAGGAACAGGCGGGTCACCTTATGTTAAGTGATCACCATCGTCAATAAACACTAG
>JACEII010000096.1:146494-254816 GCA_014332785.1 Antheraea mylitta
GTATCAGTTATCAATTGTCAACAAATAATTATCAAATGTGTGGTGCCGGCAGAGTAGGATAGCATAGCACCAGCCCATGTCTTCCCGTGGGTACCATAAAAGGCGATCAAGGGAGTGCAAAATATTACTGAGTCCTTGTAACTTTCTCAACGTGACACTGTACAATCTGTCCGAGTCCTTCCAGTAGCCCTTTCTACTGGATCCAGAAGAACATGGATAAGTATCTTACATGTACACTTGTGGACATTAATATATCCTGCTCTATCTAATATACATTGCCGTTCCATTACTGAACTCCGAGTACGCTCTCAAACTAGGGGTCAAAGTGGCAACCATGGGAGAAATCAAAACAATCAATAATTGTGCATGTAATTATAATATATCTCACCTCCTGGTAGGGCTGCGGTACAAAAGCCCTGGGCTCGCGACGCGGAGTTCTGTACTGTGTGATACGAGGTATCACCAACGGCGGCCTCTGTTCTCTGCTGTACACCGCACATTCTTCTGGTGTTATCCACTGCGAACAATAAATAGATCTTATAAGTTTATTTTTAAATCCATTTTTGGCAACCAATCTTCTACATTATCACTGTCATAGTCCAATAATTAATAATATTACAAGCGTCTTGTGATAATTTTAATATTCTACTAACAAGGCGGTGGTTCTCTTCTTAGAACTTACTAAGGAGTGTTTCTGGCATCTCAGAATGCATGCTCCGTGGTATTATTTTCCATCCACTTCACTTGTACACGATAACCGAACTATATTACGTAAAACACGTTCGTAATAAAATATAGAGTCGAATAACACAAGTTTATGAGTAAAATACAAAATCCACTATATGAAATACTAAGATCTACCCCAAAACTCAATGAAAGTAGATCTTATAAGTTGCAATCTTCTTTTCAACAATGTAAGATTGGGCCTTATTTAGAAAGTTTGAGAGTGTCTTTATTTGAAACAATGATAACTAAATGTAACATTTTTGAACATTAAAAAATCTTGTAGATATCTATAAAAGGGGAATATCCCAACGAACATTGTTTTGTTATATGTATGTCAAAAGGATTAGGCAACGTTTTCGAAACTCTCAGGCGCCTTAACTTTTCCGACATATCCAACAATTATTGTTATATTTCAACCAATTTGCACAAACCTTTCCAAATTATATACGGAAACGTTCCTCATGAGTTAATTTATTCACTGGCGAAAATGCATGAAGATCCGTTCAGTAGTTCTTGAGTTTATCGCGAACAGACAGACAAATGCGGTAGGGGAGTTTTGTTTTAGACTATGTAATGATGTGAATTCAAAAAACAGTGGGATATTTAAATAAGTTTTTACATACAATGAATATTCGGTCATTTACATAACTAATAAAAGATTCATGTATTTGGGTTGTTTGCATTTGTTCCACTTGACACCGTAACCGCCACGTAACATCAATTGTGCTAAATTATTTTAAAGAATAAAATTACAAATAAAACATTGAGCAATATGAGGAATTGTATAAAGAATTGAACATACTTCCTGGTCACAGCAAAAGATACGGTTATGAAACAGGAAACGAGAATTGCCGTGTCATCGAAGTATTCAAAGCTAGATTTCACTTGGAAATATTGATGTACGCAATAATCGTTCGATTAAATACGTCAGTTTGAATGTATCCAATTCTCTTTTGTGATATGGCCTTTAAACTTTTGGTCAAAGAGTATTACATAAAATTTACACTGTTACTAGCTGATACTCGCGACTTTGTGTCGGCAGCGTAATCGACGAAAGCTTCCAGAAGGCTTGACTTTTTCCGAGATTTCAACATATTTACAAAAATCTTTTCAAATTGTGTACCTAAACCTTCCTCGTGAATCACTTTATCTATTACTAGCCTCTACCCGCGACTTCGTTCGCATGGAATAGTTACTTAGGGCTAATGCTAACACGCAGGGGAAAATCTCAAGAGGAAAATAAAACCGATTTTGAAATATTCTTCATTCTTACTCCGCTCCTATTGGTCTTAGCGTGATGATATAATCACCCTCGATAAATGAGTTATATAAAACTGAAAGAATTTTTCAAATCCGACTAGTATTTACTAAGATTACCCCTTACAACGTCACAAACTCGGAAATTCACAAACTTTACCTCTTTATAATACTAGTAAGAAGTATAGATTATAAACCGCATAAAATCCGTGCAATAGTTCAATTCCATTTTGCTCACAATATATAGTAAATACAATATAATATATGAAGTGCAGGTGGAACCGCGGACACTCTTTGTAGCCACCTTAGTCTATGTTGGATAAATACACAGATAGTTTTGAAGTAAAAGTATTTTAGCCGCGACTAGGAGGTAACTGGTCGACAATGCAACGGAAATCCGTTACCGCAATATGGCGTCCGTCACGTTTCTATACCGTCCAATTTTTGAATATTTTTGATTTTGTCAATAAATAGTTTATAACCAAATCAATCAAAAATTTTAGAAAAAAATATTAAATTGAATAATAACAAAAATCATATAACAGAATTAATTATGTATATATGAGAGCGCGACCGTGCTGCCGTCTGGTTTCAATGTAAGTAAGTAACACATTTTTTTTTTTTTTTCGAAATGTCTACGCTATTGACCCAGTAAGGTCTTAACAGCTTCACCGGACTACTAAGGCGAGCGCTTAAGGCACTCGGCCGATTCCATTCTGGCAACCAGCTCAAGGGTGCACGGCACACCTCGGCCTGGCTGTTGCCTGTTGCATGCAAAATCGCGACCTATCTTAGCTAACCTAGCTAACTATTCATATATGTATGAGTTGTTGAAACGTATATGTGTACCAAGCATACACGCCTCAACAACTCCTCCATATATTTATTATGGGAAAATTGAGAGTTTTTCAGTTCGATAAGGGAGAAAAGTAAACCCTTCCACTTTCATGTGTAAGCGTGTAGGCGTGCACGTGTGTGGGGGTGATCCTGTAGTGTTGTAGCAGTGATATATATTTGTGTGTCACCGTATCGCGCAAGCAACGCACTCAAGGGCTCCCTACCGAGGGATCGAACCTAGGCTTGAGCCGCTGCCCTGGGAGGCCTAATCGGATGTGCGGGAGCGAAATTGACCCCCAGACCATCGAAATTATTAACGTTATTCAGGTTTTCACATCTATTGCCACTGAGCAACATTTATATACATTTTATATACTTATACACATAAGTATATGATATGATTATAAACTTAATATTATTTCCGCATTACGCTTTAGTTTATTGGATGAATAAACCTTAAATATAAACCGAGGTTTAGAATAAATAATAATAATAAATCATTACACAAACAAGAAAAAAAGTCTTATAACAATTACACTAAGAGACCTTTACTGCATAACAATGTTAGAATTCACTCGGTCACGTCGGGGACTGATTCCAATAGATTACTATCATAATGTGAGTCACTGTACCACCAACTGTCAACATGAATGGGTAGGCACGACCGGTTCTACAAGCCACTGACGTCAATCTCGATATCTATAGACGTATGAGTAAGCTTAATTTAATATGAATTTTGTCTAGACGTTTACATTCTTTACCAGCTAATACCTGCGCCTTTATCCTGCGTATGCGCACCACACCGTTTGCCCCACCTCTTTTTTGTTGAGGAGCTTTTTTTCACCTAACATATCAGCCCCATTGTTCCCTAATCTTTCTAGCACCATCAGAGGAGTCGTTGATGAGTTATCGTTACCAAGTCGTACAATATCTTAGCGTTTTTTTTTTTCTCGAACTGACTACGCTATTGGCCTTTATTTTTTGGCCTTTACAGCTTCACCGGACTACTAAGGCGAGCGCTTAAGGCACTCAGCCGATTTTATATTGGCAACCAGCTCAAGGGTGCACGGCACACCTCGGCTTGGCTGTTGCCCGTTGCATGCAGAATCGCGACCTAACTTAGCAAACCTAGCTAACTATTCATATATGTTTGAGTTGTTGAAACATATATGTGTACCAAGCATATCCGCCTCAACAACTCCTCCATGTATTTTTATCGAAAAATTGAGAGTTTTTCAGTTCGATAAGGGAAAAAAATTTAACAAAAATAACCCTTCCACCAAGATGTGTAGCGTGTAGGCGTGCACGTGTGTGGAGGTGATCGTGTAGTGTTGTAGCAGTGATGTATGGGTGTGTCACCGTATCGCGCAGGCAACGCACTCAAGGGCTCCCTACCGAGGGATCGAACCTAAATATCTTAGCTTTATCCGAACAGAGACAGACTGGATCAGTGTGTGAACATTAGTGATGTCTGGAATTGACTCCTCTCTGTGCATCCATTAAAAACGTTTCTGTCATGTATGTAATATAGTCTAAATATCATATATATTTGTTAAAAAGATAAACCAGATCAAGTTTCTTGCCGGTTATTCTCGATGACTGGGTTGTTTCCGAACCGGTGGTAGTTTTTGACGTTCATAAGTGCCTTATTATGGCCAAAACTGAATAAAGTATTTTTGATTTTGATTTTAGGGTACACCCAATAAAGAATAACTATGTTCTGGCAACACAACGCTTAACAACCACTTTGTTTGAGAAGCGTAAAAATATTTTGAAATCTACTGTAGGTGGTAGAGCCACGCTGAAGCTATTACTGGTTTTAGTATGAATGGGTCGGCTCGCCCGGGTAATACCACCCGACACACAGAAAACGGACGTGAAGTAATAGTGCTTGCATTGTTGCGTTTCGATCGGTCAGTGAGAACGCCGGAGGCCCACCGCCCCTTCCCCCTTACTCTTTCCCCTAAACGCAGGCTGGCAACGCAATTGCGACACCCCTGATTTTACAAGTGTCTATGGACGACGGTGATCACTTAACATCAGGTGACCCGTCTGTTCATTTGCCTCCTATGACATAAAAAAGTAGTTTTTGCGTGATGCACACACGACGATAGAAATTCATAATTTATATAGATTATTCATAGGATTAGGTATATTGAATAAAATCACGCTTCATTTTAGACACACTAACTAAAGAAGTGTAAATGTAATGTAAATGTAATTAAGCGGTTATTTTATTGCAATAATTATTATATCCTATTGTCAATTATTATGCTGTTGGTTGAATTCCTATTTTGTATCGTATCGCATTGTTTGACAATGTTACGGCGATGAAATGGATGTATTGATTATGTATGTTCGGTCGAAGTGATAATAGCGGCCGATAATTGTCTTTGTCCGTAGTAATAACGGACAACGGTTAATCAACAGGGTAGTCCGGTGAAGCTGTTAAGACCTTGCTGGGTCAATAGCGTAGTCAGATCGAAAAACAAAAAACGGTTAATCAAAAGGAGAATAATGATGCGTTTAATAATATGTTAATACATTGGTTAGAAATAATGCGTTACATTATTAGTTGTGATGGTGACCCCGCCTCTAATGTTTGGTGAAAAAGTCATATAACTATACCATGAGTTCGTAGTGTCGATTGATAATCTATAGGTTTTTTTTTTCTTGAACTGTCTACGCTATTGTCCCGGGAAGGTCTTAACAGCTTCACCGGACTACAACAATCTACATGTGATGTAAATCATTTGTGAGACTAATTAGAAAAAAACAATATTTTGTATAAATTATGTTTTACTTGAAAACCATATTTTTTATATTTATTGCTTTCCTATACTCTCCAGAACACTCTAGCATGAAGGTAATAAACATAACTTCAATTTCCAACAAGACTTAACTCGTATCACGAGTTGAACCACCTTGTTGACCTCAAGTGTCAAAGCGAATGGATCTCATTCATGTATTATTGACTCCGTCTCTTTCTAACGTAGTCGAGTTAACAACTAACAAGTGAGACAGAAAATCCCGAAGGAAATGTAGTTAATGAGATACAATTAAACGAGGTATTACATTTTTCATTCGGGTTTGCCGTTAATATTTTTATATGTTGCAATGAGGAAAAAGTATACATTGTTTTTTTTATTTACTTTTCCATACTTGCCTTTGAGTACAATATCAAATGATTAAAATTAGGGTTATGAATAAAGATAAGACGTCACAATGGCGACTGATTGACAAGCGGACTTGACAGTAGAAACGGACAGGTTGACTGATGGTTTAGAGGCAGGCTTTCATGAAGAATGAAAGTTGTTTTACTAATTTGTTAATAAATTTTTTATGGTTTCAGGTTACGAGATATATTGCAATATCTTTTTATTGCCTGTAAGATAGACTATTATGTATTTCATTTATTTAAAGTCCACAATGAGTTCTATGACCATAAATTGGCATGAGCCCTGAATAATGTGAACACAAATGAAGAAAAAGTGTTTGACAGGTTAAAGCGGTTAATTTGGACTATCTCTGTAGCACAGCGGCTGGTATACACCTGAAGATTTTTGGTGATATAGTTCAAATAGTAGAAATGGGAATGAAACAAGTTACTCTTAATTTTTTGAAGCTGTACTTCTTTTGGCGCGTTAGGGAAAAAAGATGAGAGTAAATTTTTACGATGCGCGTGGACACCGTCACGAAAAACCGCCACCCTAAGTTACCTTAGTCACCATTTTGTTTCTTTGTATTTTTTATTTGTTTTCTTTGTATTAAAACTTTCAATGTATTAAATACCTTTTTTCTATTATCAGTGTTGTTTTTCTACAAACGTAGAATAAAGCGATAGATAAAATTTTTGAAAAGATTTTTATCTTATTAAGCCAAAGAAGGATAACTTCTAACGCGTGTACATAAGTACACACACAATTTTGTTTTCTTTAAATAAACAAATTATTTATAGTTGAAAAATATAAATAAAAAGCATGATATTTCTAGAAACATCTTCGATCTATTTAAACGTAATGTTTTATCGGACGTGAAAACAAATAAACAGGTTCATAACAATATAAGAACGGAAAGGCCGCTCGTTACGTGACTGTCGGCGGCCATGTTTTTATCTCGACGCTCTTTACCTTGTCGACACACACACACGTTTAAATGTTAATTGTACTTAGATTAATTATAGTTCTTATTAAAGATGAACTCATAAAAGGGCGATGCCTGTTCGAATATAATTATAAAATAAAATCCAGCAAATATACTTATGCAGTGTAACTATGATTAAATGATTTTTTTGGCGGAATCTTAGAATGTATTGGTTATTATATTTTATTTTTATTCTTGAGTTATTTGGTTTTATATTTCGTAATATTGGTGGTGTTTTACGTAATATAGTTTGGTTATTGTGCACAAGTGAATTAAATGGGAGATAATACCACGGAGATAATACTATGGACTTGCCACAAAAACTCCCTAGAAAGTTTTAACAAGATCGCAAGAAACTTGTAATATCATAACCTACTTGACAACGGCATTAATAATCTACTAGAAAACAGGCAGCCAAAAATAATATAAATTTAAGAGACCTAGATATAAAAAAAAAAAAAAAACAATTTTAAAAACAAGTGAGGAAACCGCCTCACGCACGTATTTCCTTAACATAACTAAGTATTTAATTTAAAAAATCATTTAATTAAGAAGCATAATCGTTTAATAAAAATTAAGTATAAAATAGTGATTCACAGGATAATAAAAAAATGCTAAATAACAATAAGTTTTAATGGAATTTCGACGTGTTCTGTACGAAGTTATTCAACCAATGAGACTTGCTGTTTAAATTTGAGCACCCACATTCGTATACAGTAAGAGATCGAGAAAGTCCTATGGAAGGGACATAACGCTTTTTCCTTACGTGACGATTTCTGTCAATCAATGAACTTCTACCCAATAATTAGATTCTCAGGAGCTAAAGATTGTGTTGCCATCTATAGTCTCGTGATATAGAACACATGACATATGTGTACCATACCCACAAACACAAACATGTATTGTGTATCTAGCAACTCGCGTAAACTAAACAAGTGCGAAATACACATTTTTTTCCTGTAAGTTTATTACAGCACACGTCAAAGTGGCTCTAAAAAGGCACCATTTATTCCGATTTCGCTGACAAATATCGTTGTGACTTGATGTAATTTAAATACCTTAAAATAATAAATCATTTATATCCATCTGAAATAGTCTACCTTTATGAATGAATATGATAATGAAAAAAAATCAAATCGGTACAATAGTTCCGAAGTTTACTCATATAAACATTTTTATATGTAGATATAGTGTCGGTAAAATACTGGCAAAAACAGAAATAGAAACTTAATCACAGGATGTCCTTCCTATATTTAATGTTATAACTATGAAACAGATAAATAACTGCACGTAATCCGGCGCCAGGAATGACCTAATTGATGACATCATTTTATTATGGGGTAATTCAGTGTTGCCGGTTTAAAAAACACTGAATGTTTCAGTAAAAACATGTATGATAATATTTTTTTTGGAAAAAATAAATGTAATAGAATATTTACAGTAATGGTAATGTATAATATATTACCATGTATTAAAATAATATACGATACAAAACGCATTCAACTACTTGTTCCGTGCAACTGTGTAGAGAGGAAACTAATCTGGATATAATAATATAATAAATCTAAAAATATGTTTAAGGAATAGATAAGTATTAAAAAAGCCTTGATAATATTATCTTGTATGTTACAACCTAAAACTCTTATTTAGGTCTTTTTAAATAACAGGATTACATAATGGTTATTTATATTAGAGTTAAAGTTTTTTTATACATGTTAAACTATCGCAAATAAACATAGTGAAATTTGACATTTATAGAATGTATTAATGCTAGTTACTAACACTCAAGATTAAAAATTGTATAAAGAGAAACACTTTATGTGGCAACCCTAAATTAATAAATTCAAGTTTAGTTAAAACTGACTAATACGTTTTTACTTTATCAATTTTAAAACTATCAAAAAGCAAATAATTTATTTGTGTAGGTCCAATACCGTATCCGGTAGTGACTCAGAGTTTCCTTCCAAACTTGGACGGATATAATCCGCTGTTATTTTGCATACTGATCTCGCATACTAATGACAAATCCATTTGTAGTCATTTCGACAACATATGTCGATGATTCTGATTATTGTATAAAGTAAATGGGAAATCGGTGCCAACCGAAAATCATATCATCTACATCTAGGTACAAAGGCACCGACTTCCAATGCATCTCTTGGTAGCACACATATTCATATGTTTCATTAAATTTGGTTAATTTGATAAACTATTTATTTTCCGGTTTTCAGTGCCTTATTTTTATGCCTCTGATTAATATTGAAGTCGGTTAATTCTTTTTTTTGAAAATTTACTTTATTTTTCCATTTTTAGTGTACATAATTTTTTTTTCTATAACATGTGGGTCACCTGATGGTAAGTGATCACCGTCGCCCATGGATACCTGCAACACGAGAGGAATCACAGATGCGTTGCCGGCCCTTAAGAAAGGAGTAGACTTGTTTCTTGAAAGTTGTGTTACTTTGTCAGGGATCCCATAATCAGAACCTAACCAAACTCTCATCAAACTACCCTTGAAGAACAACCTTTACAATAAAAAAGGAATCATCGAAATTGGTTGGCATGATATTGAGTTATTCGTCTATTTGTCGTATACACACCAAATGCAAATTTAATACTTATACGGTTTTGCACTGGATGCCGTTGACAGAACTGGACCAAAAAAAATGGGACCACACGGGAAGCACTAGCTTTCAAATAAAAAAAGAATCTTCAAAATCGGTTCAGCCAGTCCAAAGTTATGAGGTAACAAATGAAGTCGGTTAATAATAGTAGGACTTTTTAATATTATCGATAATCGATTCATTTGTGGCCGATGACTTCACCCCATTTTTAAGGTCATTTTAAATTGTAATTGTGAACGTATAATTTAGTGTTTTTAATTAACCGACTTCAAAATGGAGGAGGTTACTATGTTCGGTTGTATGAATATTTTATGTATGTTAATCGATATCACCGTCAATTGTGAACCGATGTTAATTATTATTTTTTGTATTTGAATCAACTATGCTCACAGGTAGTCCCATATAATAATGAACAAAATATTCAACCCCTAAGGCGGTGAAATATCGTTTATTTGATTTTCACCTACTTCGTGTCTACGTATGTTCGTCTATTTTTATTATTTGTAATGAGTTTAATGAGTAGATATATATAATTATGTTTTGTTTACAGTTCCGTACGCGTTAATTATTTACGTCACCACATGGACTCTGGTTATTTATGACTCGCTCGCATTAATACTTATGTTTCGATAAGCTAGTTTCTGATTCACTATATACTTTATATGACAATTCCTCGGCTCCCAAAGGTCGTAGCGTAATATTAAATACCACATACAATTTGGAAATAAATGGGCTATGAACATAAATAATATATTTAGTAGATATGTTATAATATTAAGTTTAATTTAATGAATTTTAGATCATTACTAATCATATCTTACAAGGAAAATAAAGTAAATTAAAAAAAAAGAATTAACCGACTTCAATATCAGTCAAAAACACATAAGGCACTAAAAAGCGGAAAATAAACAGTTTATCAAATTAACCAAATTAAATAAAACATATGAATATGTGTGCTAACTAGAGATGCATTGGAAGTCGGTGCCTTTGTACCTTTGTAGATGATATGATTTTCGGTATATATATATATATTTCAAAGATCTATCTACTACGACTTCAAAAACCGACTTTTAAAGATAGAAATAGAGTTAAACAGATCGTCACGTAGTTTTAAGAATAAATGTACCTTTAAAAACGAAATCAATGCTATATATTGTTTCCTTTTATTCTTTCGTATTATTTCTTTCTGTAGGTGGTTGAGTCACGCTGAAGCTGTTACTGGTGTCAGCATGAATGGGTCGGCTTGCCCGGGGTAGTACCACCCGAATCACAAAAACCGACAAATTAATTAACTGTATAAAAATGTACATAATTATTGCTCCGAGTGCCGATGGATGTGAAAACCAGACTAATAATAATTTCAATATACAAAATTATGAAATTTAAATAATTCATAGTTATTTCTTTTTTTTCAGGTTTCACTTCTGTCGGTAGTCCTTATGACTGCCTCGACTTTTTTAATCGGTTTACCAAAAATACTATAAATAATGCAGCTCACATTTTTTTTTACTTTATTTTTGGCAACCAATCTTTCACATTACTACTGCCATAGTCGTGTAATTTATAATATTACGAGCGTCCTGTAAATATTTCAATATTCTAACAAGATGGTGCTCCCTTGTTAGTAGAACCTTCCTGGGAGTTATTATGGTATCTCAGAATTTCATGCTCCGTGGTATTATTTTCCGTTCACTTCCCTTATGAACTATAAACTAACTATATTACGTAAAACACCACCAAATCTACTAAATATAGAGTCAAATAACACAAGATTATGAATAAAATATAAAATCCACTATATGACAGACTAAGATCCCGCCAAAAACTCAATTGGCAACTTTAATAATACATGTGTGTGTGTGTGTGTGTGTGTGTGTGTGTGTACCATAAAAAACACGACTATTTGTTTTTTTACTGCAATGTAAATAAAAAACATTGAATAATATTTAACAACCATGGAAACATAATAGCATAAGTGCGAAGGGGAAAAGATTGAATAAATTAACAAGTGTTTCATAAACATCTCATTATAAAGAGGCCGGTTTGAAACTATCAAGTTAGCGGTTCTGTTAAAAGGAGTTTGTAAACGAGTGATGAGTGAAGGCGGGTTTGATGCATTGTTTTTATTACTGTGGCCCAGCGGAGCAATAACCTTTGCGCCTGACCTTTCTTACTAACGAAACTCGATCGATACTCACAGAATTGAAGTGAAAATATATCGTCTTCTAATGTTTGTTGTTTGCCATAACAATAAACTATTTACTAAAATATTCTTCTTAATCTTATTTTTTCCCAACTATCGCAAACGACATGATTTTAGTACTATAACGAAATGGTAGTGCTCTTGTTGGAACCGTCAAGAAACTAGTTCTGCATAAAATAATTTAAGTTTATGAATATAAATTAAAAACCACATAACAGACAAAAAACCTATCGAAAATTCCAAATCAAAATGTTGTATATTTCAATAAAATTTAGAAGAATTATAAATTTAAATTATTTAGAACCTTGGTACATTTTAAAATAAACTCTACTATATTAAACGTACAATATATTACAATAATAAGTAAAATGAAATAGATTATGGAATTACAATGTTTTATAATGTTACAAATATACATTTAAAATTGGTTATTATATCTAAATTACTTAAGCATGTCAAACATATACAAAAACTACACAACAACTACAAAAAATGCAAAAATAAATAATGAACATGAAAACAATTTTTTTTATTGTTCTCCCTAGAGTGTATGATACCTTCTTACAATAGATTTAATCGTATTACTAAAAAGTAAAATATTCATAAAGCTGGCAGCCACTATATAAGAGAATTCTATATTGAAATATTCTTGAAACTTGTTTCTTACCCCGTACAACGAAACAGGTAACGATGTAGCCATTATTAAATTTAAGATTACAATTATCACTTCAACCATATACTGGCTATTAATCGTAAATATCGTTGCGTGATATTCTTCCATTGACATCTCAATATTGCTTCGAGATACATTAGTACGGTTTGTCGTGTACACGATACAGGAAGCTACGGTGTTTTTAGTAGACGCGATCGGAAGACGTGCCTTGTGTTTGTATACATGTAACAACAACACGTGCTTAGATTGTTTGTGTGTGTGCGTGACATATTAAACCTTTTTTATCTTTCGTTTGGATTTTAAATCTTTTCTTCACATTGGCATTAGTTCGAAATTTAAAAAGTCATTAATTATCAGACATTAGACGTGTTACACGGACTACATTAAAACTCTTCAAGAAATTGTTTTTAAATGAAACTTTTTTTTGGCATGGTAGAGAACAATTTACGTTACGTGTTAAATGTAAGGTAGATATGTATTTGTGTGTGTATAGTTATGCATATTGCTGTTTGAATCTAGTAGTATACTAAATTAAGTAAATGTATAGTTAAGTATTTATACTACGGGACTTCATATAATATATATTTTATGAGCATTCTCATATATGTATATATAATTTAATACAAAAATATAGTATTGAAAGCATATTTTATAAATAACTAGCGGATCCGGTAACGCGTTACTGTGCCTCAGTTATTACAAGTTGAATTGAAATTATGATAAGGTATTTGGAATTATGGGGTTATGAGAAAAGCAAGGTAACCTAGTAAATAGAAAAACAGAATATGTGCATCATATAACTAGAGTTGAAACAAAAAACTTCGAAACTAAAACGTGGTACGATTTATGACATATCTATAACAGTAGGTCCTACAGTTTACTGTCAACAAACACCTTTAAAGCGCCATCTGTTCGAGACTGAAAAAACTTACAATTAATAAAAATAGGCAACATTGACTATAATTTAATATGTAATTAAAGAATACTGAGGACATTAATCGAAATATAAATTAACCTATCTCTCAAGTTGGACCAACTTAAATACATAAATGCCAACTTTCATAAAGATCGGTTGAGTAGTTTCGAAGTTCTTTGTGGACAAACATGATTGCACTGTTTTCTTATATATTTAGACTAGGCAGGTAAGATGTTAATAGCGACTGGTAAATATTAAGTAACTAGTTGTCTCCGCGAATTTCGTTTCGCCTTAATTTTTTTTTCTTACCCTACCTTCTTTGTAGATAAATACCAACAAATAGAACACTTGATTATGCTACCCCATAGAGTTTGTTAGCTTTTCCGGAATACAAACCCAGCAAGCGAAATTTTTAAAGCAATCTGCAGTAAAATGGTAAACTTATACGTCTCAACCCAAACATGAAAAGAAGCATTGCAATTACGGATGCGTTCAAGTGCCTAATGGCACTTTGAAGTTGCGTTCATAATTACAGAAAAAGAAAACCGATTTGTAGATTTTTTTTCGTGCAATTTTTCTCTCCATAAAAACCTTCCTCAGAGTTCAAGGAACATATAAAGTCAAAGAATACTGGAATTGGAGCAGCCGTCTTCGAGTTTTGAGCTTGACAACATATTTTGCGAATCGTTTTTATTTATATAGTTTCCCTAATACGTCATGACCATTGTTCACTGACCACATCTATACAAGGTTTTTATTTTGTAACCTACTATTGAAATCTATTTACATACAATCCGCGTGAAACTGTTGGATCACTCTGAATGTAGTTGTGTATAAAACAAATTTAGATATTATTAGGTGCGTATGACTTCGAGACAACTTAAGGCTAAATAATTGCCGATTTTTAAGATTCCTATAATATATCTCAACTTTGTTTTGTAGGAAACTGTTAACTGTATATGTTTATCACAACATATTATAAGACAAAGTCGTCTGTCTGTCTGTTTGCGATAACTTCATAAACTACTAAACTGAATTTCCATGCAGTTTTCACCAGTAGATAAAGTCCAGCTAATTTTTCTATATGTTTATATTTATTATAAGTGTCATTATTTGTTTAATTAATTTGCAGCCGTCTAAAGTTCCCATTAATATTGGGTATATTATATCAATACAAATTATTAATGGAAAAATAGAAGAAATTTCTAACATCTTGTCAATACTCCATAGTCTTAACAAATTCACGACCCTCAATTCGTGATACTCTAACGATTATTTTTTAGCTTACCTTTCAACAATTCATAAATTATTACGTGTTCTTTGTCCTATTTACACACTTATAAATACACCAGATGGAAACAAAACTAACAATATAATATTTAATATAATTTACATAACACTTAGACTCGAACTTAGTATTCGAAACGTTATTGTCAGCCCTAAGCACAGATTTAGGAAGAAAGATTTGGTCGCGTAGTGAGCGGGAAGCGGTAATCTAGTCCTCTCCAATTTTTTTTTACCTCTTTGAATATGGATACGCAGAACAAAAATTTAAGTATAAACACGCATTAGGTACATTGTACACTATAGTGTTTTATATTTGTTTTTCTTATTAAACTCTTAATTGTATTATGCACAGGCCCGAATTTAAGCCATATTCAGAACGGACAAAAAGATTGATGGAGACAACTAATTGAGATTAATCATATAATGACTGAAGGCACACGTAACCAATCCCCAAGACTAGCACTGTAGAATAAACTGAACGACTCGTTAAGATTTATGGGTTTATGTAATGCCATCCTTGTTTTCCCGACATCCGAGAAAGCAATCTGGATAACGGATTTAATCTGGATGGATGAAAATATCTGGATTTAAAAACCGCTAAATTATTGACTGTGAGCATTTTTTTATTTTGGTGTTAATCACTGGGATGACATGACCAATTTATGACCAAACCCCAATTATAAATAATGAGAAAAAAAAGAGTTATTAGACACAAAATATGGCTCCTTATTTTTTTTTTTTGTCATCAATCGTCTTGTAGATTATTACTGCCATTGTCGAATATATCATATTACAAGTGTCTTATGATCAATACAATGTTCTGATAAGACGGTGGCCTCCTTGTTACAGCTTTCCAGGGAGTTTTTGTGGTATTTCAGAATTTATACTTCGGGGTATTATCTTCCATTCTCTTCGCTTGTGCACAATAACCGAACTATACGTGCCAACAATATTACAAAATATGAAGGTTATCTATACTAATATTATAAAGAGGTAAAGTTTATGAAGTTGTAGGGGGTAATCTCTGCAACTACCGGTCTGATTTGAAAAATTCTTTCAGTGTTATATAGCTTATTTATCGAGAAAGGTTAGGCTGTATATCATCGCGCTAAGACCAATAGGATCGGAGAACTGATGAAAAATGTTTCAAAATCGAGATGTTTTTCCTCTTGAGAGCGTCCGCTGCGAGTTAGTTTTTTTTCCTCGTAATAACTACGCTATTGACCCAGCAAGGTCTTAACAGCTTCACCGGACTACGGGCTGCGTGTTAGCGTTAGCCCAAAGTAACTATTACTACGCGGAAGAAATCGCGGGCAGGGGCTAGGGAATAAAATATAAACATGAATGAACTATTAAATATGAATACTATTAATGTAAAATATTGAGAAAAAGTGG
Source organism: Antheraea mylitta (assembly GCA_014332785.1). Classification (NCBI taxonomy): domain Eukaryota; kingdom Metazoa; phylum Arthropoda; class Insecta; order Lepidoptera; family Saturniidae; genus Antheraea; species Antheraea mylitta. Next base: position 162,556 of record JACEII010000096.1, read on the forward strand.
CATCTTTTATGACCTCAATATAAATGAGATACTAGAAATTGGGTTAACATATATGACCCAGTTTATATTAATCTTTAAAACAAACATTGATCTTTGGTTGAGACATTAACCCCTCGGCTGATTTTTTAAGAGTCAGGTCTCAAAATGGCGGATCATATTTTTAAATATCTAGCTTTTTTTATTATCCTCTTTATATATATAGTTCTTCTGTACGTGTCTATGTCACTGAACTTCTCCTAAACGTCTGGACCTATTTTGATGAGATTGTGTGTGCGTGTTCCAGTGGATTTTCATTTAGATTCATAAATAACGCGGTAGGTGGCGCAGCGGTTGAATTTTAGATATTTTTTTTATTATTAAGGTAAGACAACGTCCCGCCGGCCAGCTGTAATTTTATATTACACTAGCTGACCCGTGCAACTTCGTCTGCACCAAATTGGTTATCACTGATTTCAGTTGTATTTTTAAACACGAAAAAATTGAATAAAACTGATACCCGATTGCAGCCACAACTACCGTTTCCAATTGTGATTCAAAACTATCCACGGATTCACTCAAACATATACCCAGATTACATGTACATTTTTTTTAATAAGCCTAGTACCCGTTCGTAGCATCATCTACCAGGATCAATTAAGATAAAAACTAACCTACATAAAACTAAATAAGCATCTTTACCACTTACTTATTCATAACTATCTTCAACTTGTATTAAAATCTTTTTATACTCCATTGTATTAAAGATATATGAACACCGCATCAAATCGTCAAACATCGCGCCGAAGCGTCAACTGTCACTTGCTTGAAACTATTGTCTAAGAGTTATAAATTGTTTCGAAAAAGTATTTTAAATATATTTTTATAAATAATCTCTGTACCACTCACAACATAGTACCTATCACCTTTTGGTAATTTATCCATGTTGATATGGTTCTATTGTAGATTATTCTACGTTGTTACGCTAAATATTTGGCATTAAATTTATAACGTGTATTTGTCACACTTGATATTGGCGAAATTACCTATGTACATAGGCAGAGGCCATACCGGAAAGAGTTAATCAAGCCAGTTTTATATATTATATTCATCCGAACAACGGGCTACCTGGCTGCCGGTAAGAGTTGCGTTTATTTGTGCATATCGTACCTTTACATACAAAAATATTGATTTTTAAATAACTTTAGGATGTTTTTTATTCACTAACTTTGAAACGTTATTAAAATGGAATTATTATTGAAAGGCATTTTTGGTATTGATTGTCGTGCTTGATGCTATTTTTTGGAAATAAAAATAAAAGAATCTTAACGCATGTTAGAATAGCAGTAATTTTATTATTATTATATTTAGATATAAATAAGTACAAATTTCATCTTTCAGATTAATTCAGTTATTTACTCAATATTTAGACCAATTTATTGCTAAAAAATTATGTGTATAGAATACAGCTATAGGTATAGTTTGGTGTAATACTGGCTGCACGATAAAGATAGCGATAATTTTGGCAGCGTATGTTATCAACGCATTTTTTTTCTAAATGTAAACGCTGTTGACCTGGAAAGGTCTTTACAGCTTCACCGAACTATTGAGGTGAGCGCTGAAGGCACTCAGCCGACTTGGGATGTTTGGGCGACCAACTCAAGGGTGCACGGCACACCTCGGCTTGGGCTGTCGCCTGTTTAGTGCAAAAGACGCGACCTATCTTTTTTTTTCTCCCGCCTTCCGCTATGGTTGGGGGACACGAGATCTCATTGGACTTCATCTTGTCGCCCCAAGCGGTCGGCCTAGCGTAACAGGACACTACGCTAGCCCTCCTCCTTGGAAGGAGACGGTCCTGTGATTAACGGCCATCTCCTCCATCCGCCGGACCGAGCTAACCTAAGTTAATTGAAACATGCATGTGTATCAAGCATGCGTGCCTCAACAACTCCTATATGTATTTTGTGTCGGAAAATTCCTCTAAACGATATAGGATAGGATAGGGAAGAATAAGGGTAGAACTATTTGTCGTTCATTTCTCTGAAAAAGAAAAATAGCGAGTAAGCGTGTAGGCGTGCACGTATGTATAGGTGATGTGTGTGATGTTGTAGCAGTGATGTAAAGTCTTGTGTCACTGTACCGCGTACGCAGCGTACTCAAGGGCTCCACGCCGAGGGAACGGACCTAGGCTTGAGCCGTTGCCGAGGGGGGCCTAATCTGGTGTGCGGGAGCGAAATTTACACCCAGACCACGGCGGCGTGATCTATAGTTATGCGGGCGTGGGCGTGAATACGCTCTGTTTGAAGAGACAGGCTGGTACTGATCGTTCGCTGACGTGATTGAATCAGGAGGGTCGGCAAAAATGTGTCGCGGTCGTCTTCTTTACTGCGCAGTGTTGAGTACGGGTTCATAGTTCGCGGCGGATACCACTAACGGGCTGGGATGATTCGCGGCTTTTTCGAAATAACTACTACAGAAGGCATCTCCAGATCCTTGTGGAGATTCTTATTCCGGACGTACCGAGGGGCACCGATGATTTTACGTAGGGCTCGGTTCTGGAGAACCTGCAACTTTTGAATACGATTTTGCGCATGTGCAAAGACCGAACAACTGTACGTCATAATCGGACGGATGCAAGTTTTATATAAGTATGTCTGGGGGACATTTTACTCTTATGACAAAGCAAATGATAGAGACGACCCAAAACCACGGTGGCTTTATTTCGCACTATATCTGTGTGTGAATCAAAATTTAAGTGTTTATCTGAAGTGACGCCGAGATATTTCACCTCGCCGGCCCAAGGTATTTCGGTTTCGTATAGCCTGATGGTCGACGACGCATATATTTAAGATGGCGTCAATCCCATGTCATACGTTTACGTTTATCGTTGTTTCGTATATGATGAAATCTTAATATCAATAATGTTTAATAAAATGAAATTTGTTCTTTGCTATGGAAAAAAATAATTGGTTTGAATTTTATTTTTTTTGTATAATATATCAGCTTATATGATTGTTTATAAAAAAATGTGTCTTAAAAAAATGTGTTTTAGGATGAATGCGGCGGCTCGTTCGGGCTAATACCACCCTCTCACAAAAAACCGACGTGAAATAACAGTGCTTGCATTGTAGCGTTTCGTTCGGTCAGTGAGAGTGCCGGAGGCCCGCCTCTCTTCCCCTTTCCTCCTTTCCTTTCCCTTACCCTTCCCCTCCCCCATATACAGGTCGGTAACTCACTTGTGACTCCCCTGGTGTTGCTAGAGTCTATAGACGGTGGTGGTCACTAAACATCCCGTGACCCACCTGTTTGTTTGCCTCTTATGATACAAAAAAATATATATTGATATATTAAAGACCTAGCTATTCTTAAATTCTTGTTCTTCCAACGATGCCGGCTCTTGTACTAAGGTGTCGCAAAAAAGTCTAGTTACGTTAACTATAAATGTTTGCTTTTCGTTAGTCTGGGTTCTCCCTTTGCGTTTTATGGGACAAAAAGTATCCTGGATGTAGCCTTAAGCGTTAAGTTTCGTTAAAATTGGTTCAGTACTTTCAGAGTAATACGGGTTTAGATTCTAGACTTTAATTCTTAATCTGGAGAACCCTTTACGTTTTATGGGAAAAAAAGTATATTTGATGTAATCTCCTAATATAAGTTATCACTTTGTCAAGATTCGTCAAGATTGGTTCAGTACTTTCAGAGTGATGCGTGTTCATAGGGACAGACAGACAGACAGACAAAAATTGTAAAAAGATTATTTTTGGCTTCTATATCGATAACATAGTCTACTCTGATTAAAATTTTCAAAAAATATTTAATGTACAGATTTCGACTTGTTACAGTTTTATTATAGTATAGATAATTTATTAATTTTCAACTTTTTGAAATGATAATATATACGGTATTTTTTAAACTTATACTGAAAACAGAAAACTTATACTGTTGACCATTGCATTATATGGTCTACATTCCTCTTAATTGTAACATAAACCCTGACGGTGTTATTACAAAAAAGTTAAATACGTATTACATACTTGCTTTAGAAAGGTTTCGTACTAAATGCACGCTCGCTCAAGGCAAGTTCGCTCTATCCTTTTTTCGTAAGTCTAACCTACCTAACCAAAGCGAGACAAAATAGCAAGATGGAGAAAATTCAGCGAGCGCGGTACATTTAAAACGTAACCTTTTTAAAGCCAGTTAAATACGTATTTAACTTTTTTGTAATAACTCTGTTAAGGTTTATGATTTTTGACTAAGCAGAGTTTAAAAAGCAAAATATTTACTACGCATTTATACTTGTTCCCTAGTTATTTCATTAGGTTGTACTAATTTTCGACAGAAACTGATTTAAGCAAACGAACGAAAATAAACAACATTACGAATTAGTAACCGATTTCTTATAAAATGATACATACATTTCAACACGCTTTACGCTTGCATCGATACATGTGCCTTATATTTTTACAAACGCAGAACAAGACGCCCTATTGTGATAGAGCGACTAATGTTAACTGTTATGGAAGCTATTTACCTCGTAACACCTTACTGGGCGACCACTTGTCTGCAGTATTAGATACGTGATAAGCGGCAGGTTATTGCAATATATCTATTGTAACAAAGAAAACAAACCTCCTTCGATATCTATGTCTAAAAATAGTGGTTTTTTCAGTTCAGAAAAACAACCTCATTGCAAAGTTTACATTGTCTGTTCTATTTTTAAACGGTTTGTATAATTTAATCTTTAATATATAGACGTTAGAAGTCACAGATTATATATTCTATGATTGTTATTTATTCTTTTTTTTTAACTTTATTTTTGGCAATCAATCTTTCCGATTATTACTGGCATTGTCACGTAGTAAATAATATCACAAACGTTGTGCGATCATTTCAACAAAGCATCTTGTAAATCAGTATTCTAACAAGATGGTGGATCTCTTGTTAGAACCTTCCAGGGAGTTTTTGTGGCATCTCAGAATTTCATGCTCCGTGGTATTATTTTCCATTCACTTCACTTATGCACTATAAACTAACTATATTACGTAAAACACCACCAAATTTACACAATATAGAGTCAAATAACAAAAGATTATGAATAAAATATAAAATCCACTACATGACAGACTAAAATCCCGCCAAAAACTGTTTTTTATTCTTCTTCTACCGTTTTTTTTTTCAAATGTTTACCAATATTTAATCTATACTAATTTATCTTTTTATATTGTAAAGAGGTCAAGTTTGTAATGTTGTTGGGGGTAATCTCAGAAACTACTGGTCAGGTTTGAAAAGCTCTCTCAGTATTATATAGCTTATTTATCGGGGAAAGTTATAGGCTATAATATCATCACGCTAAGACCAATAGGAGCGGAGCACCAATGAAAAATGTTTCAAAATCGGATTTTTTTCACCTTGAGACCTTCCGCTGCGTGTTATCGTTAGCCCATAGAAACCATTACTACGGCGACGTAATCGTGGGCAGGGGCTAGTCTTAAATAAAGCTTTACTATTGGTATATTTAAAGCATATAAAACTCAGGTTGTTATTTTACCAACCATAAATAAAACTTCCATAGGACTAACCCCAAAGAAAATAATACCACAGCAATATTTATCACATGAGTCTGAATTCATGTTCATACAATATTAAATACTATAGTTTCAAAGGTTTTACAATCTCTCGGTACTGGCGGAGTGTATATTTCCTAAACAGGGAAAATTATTTAAAACAATGTACGTTGCGCTCGGGGTTATCCTAATAATCTAATTATAACCACATTTAAAGAATATAAATAAAACATAACACGGACATATCAAATAAACAAGATTCACGGAATGCCGGCTACAATAAAAATACACATTCACAATAAGCGATCAGTCTGTACTTGTGTACAGTCGCGTATAAAATACATCAACACAACAAACTACTAATCTTTTAAATGTGAAAATTTAAAAATAGGCCTCCTCCCATAGGAAGGTATGGACATAATTACCACGCCAGGCCCAAGACGTATTGGCAATTTTAAACTCCGAGAAATCTAATTGTATATTTTCCCACATACAGTGGTAATACAAGAGAACATTTCTTAAGATCAGGTTTCCTCACAATCATTTCCTTCACCGTCAGACAATAGTGTTACCAGTTTAAATGTTCATACACGCCGAGTTCAAACGTGCGAACATTGGATTGATATTCCAACGCTCAAACCATAAAACCACTATGTCTTGACAATACCTATATATATATATACCATAATAACATACAATCTGTAATTGTTAATTTTTTAAATGAGAAAATGTTAAGCGACTAGCGGTTTTTTTAGGCAAGAGATAAATTTATAATTTCACGTCATAAGACGCTTGTAAGTTTGACTGACCATACTTCGTTTGCGTGGCCTACGTCAGACTAGAGACGCGTAGTATAGGAGCGTGTATAGATCTAATATTGATATTTTGTATTGAGATTGTCCAGCCCAACATACGTTTGATGAATTGATAAACTGTATTAAAAAAGTTTATGATTATTGTTAGGAATGCCAATAGATGTGAAAAAGAAACTAATGATAATAATTTCAATATACAAATTATGAAGTTTAAATAATTCACACGATAATTAATTTGAAAATTCAAATAAGAACACAATTTAAATTCCATTGTCTTGAGTCTTCACTTCTGCCGGCAGTCCTTATGGCTGCGACTACTTTTTTATTTTATCAAAACACTTGACGTCTCGACAGTACCACGTGCACATGTGCGACGCAAATGCCAGATTAAAACAACAACGATTATGATATTTGGTTATATTATTATGATTCAACCCGTTGCTGTTTATAATTATTTTAATTATCAATACTATTGAAGAGATAAGAGTTATTTTTGATGACTTTAATCTGATTGTACGAATCTCTCAAAGTTTCTGTCAACAGTTTGGAATCTCACCTCTTCATGTAGTTTGTACAAGTACGCAAAATTAAGTGCTATACGATTATGAAATCTATTATAGCGGCAACTTTAAGAAATTTAGTAACTAATATTACAATCCAATTACAGCCATATTTATTTGACAAACAAGTAACATAGTGTTCATAATTTTACAACTTATAAAAAAGTTTTGTTGTATGTACACATTATCTTTCTTATTGTTACTTGTTAATATATAATATTAGTATGTATGTATGTAAATACGATTTTTTTTTTCGAACTGACTACTCTATTAACCTAGAAAGGTCTTACCAGCTTCACCGATTACCGATTAATGTATTTGCATTATAGATAACTCTAGCGTTAAAAAAACATGTTTATTCTTATGATCTTATACTAATTTTAATTTACCTTTCTACTACCTATGATAACTTTTCTATTTCTTCCAATACCTCTGGTTAGTACAATCATTACATAGTATAAAAAAGAAACCCCTACAACGTCTGTCTGACTGTCTGTTCGCGATAAACTCAAAAACCACTGAATAGATTTTCGTGCGGTTTTCAGCCGTGGTTAGAGTGATTCATGAGGAATGATTTAATTTTTCAGTAATTTGTCAAGGATTTTTTTTATAATCAGGGCAGGACAACATCTGCTGGGCCTGTTAGTATTATAGTAAGTGCAATATTCATTCATTCAAAAATGTATTGCCTACGGAATATCAAACATAAAAATTTGAAGATAACCAAGTCTTTGAAGCTTCTTAATGAGGACCTTTTTTGGAATTTCACCTTTGCTCAAAGAATATTGAGTTGCAAATTTTTCAGCTTATTTTACTGGTGTAGCAGAGCTAAGTGTGTTATTACTGATCAGGTGTACCCTCTACATTGTAAACAGCTAGAAATCTAGCAACTAATCTGAATAACAGTTCCAGAGAATAGCTCATTCAAACAACCGTAAGAATTACTAAAGAAATGAATAAGCAAGTTTTATAATATCAGTAGAAAAATATTACCAATGGATTAGAACCTAAAGATAGCCATAAAGGACCAAAATGAGACCACCATAAAGGCAATAACGTTATTAAAAATCCGCAAATGAAATCACAAAAAAAAACAAATAAATACATAGAATAATAAGAAATAAATAAAAAAACACCCAACAGTAGCTCACAGATACGGTATTTTACGTACACAATAAGAAAAAAGCGAAAGCAAAAAACGTGCAGACAAGAGTATGCAGAACAAAAGAAAAAAAAAATTATATATATTACCAGATGATACCTCGAAAGAATTGTGCAGTTATGGTAAATTAAAAAAAAGAACACATCTGACTTGCATAGCTGATGCTACAGAAAAAAAAAAGTCACCGATAAACGTGATCAACATACGACACTTGACACTAAGGGCTCTTATCGTGCACGCTAGCGCCATCTGGCGTACGGCCCATGTAATTAATGTAGGGCCATTAAAACTTATATTTTTATCTTCAAACCACGCTTCTAATTTAAGACCTATCTTAATTTATGACTTTTATATTATTTATTATTTTCTATCACACCACGGAATTAACAATATTTTACAATAAGTTGATAAGTTCGAATAACAGAAAAGTACGTTTTAACTCGCCCTGAATTTTCAAGAAACTATAAAATGCAGAATGAATATTTCAAACACAATCAGTAGTACCAGAAAGTAACATGTTCAAACAAATGGAAAAAGCGATAAATTTGCTGACTTTATAATATTTCGAGATGGTATTGTAAACTAGGGATGTGCGAGTATACTAATTAACGAATGATTCGATAACGAATCGAACCAAATAATTTAATTCAAAATTCGAAGCGAACATTCGAATCATTCAAACTTTTCGAATAATTCCAATTTACCGGATATTTCAAGTAACTCCACTTATGTGAATAATTCAAAGTATTTCAATGATTGAACTAGTTATATTATATTGATGAAATACTCAATAATTATTAACATACAAAATTAATTCAACAGATTCGTTTGTCATTCAAAGAAATTTTTAATAAACCAGTTTGAGAATATATAAAGAAAAACGATGAAATAATTAAGCGAGCACATTATAATTTAAATTATGATCGATACACACCAGATTAGGCCCCACTCGGCAGTGGCTCGAGCCTAGGTCCGTTCCCTCGGAGTTGAGTACGCTGTTCACGCGATACAGTAACACAAAACCTTACATCACTGCTACAAATCACTTATACACACGTGCACGCCTACACGCTTACACGCTGTTTTTGTTTTTCAGAAAAATAAACGACAAAGAGTTCTACCCTTATTTTTCCCTATCCTACATAGTTTAGAGGATTTTTTTCGACACAAAGTACATATAGGAGTTGTTAAGGCACGCATGCTTGGTACACATGCATGTTTCAATAACTCATATACGTATATCTAAATAGCTTAGCTTAGGTTAGCTCAGATAGGTCGCGATTTTTGCACAAAACAGGCGATAGCTCAGGCCGAGGTGTGGCGTGCACCCTTGAGTTAGTCGCCCAAACATCCCAAATCGGCTGAGTGCCTTTATTGTTCGCCTCAATAGTTCGGTGAAGCTGTAAAAACCTTTCCAGGTCAACAGCGTTTTCATTTCGAAAAAAAAAAGCTAGTTTGTTAATAAATTAATTGTAATTAGCTAAATATTTTACGAAACGAATATTGCGACAAACTTACTTCACGATGTATCCATAAAGCGTAATGTCGGGCCATTAACAGTCAATAATCGTGAATGAGTTTCCTGTCCTTGACTACACATGACCAATAGGTCGGAACTGGGACCGATGCAATGCAGACTTCGTAAAAACAAATTCACGTACTATGTATTATTTGAGAAATGTTTTATTGTACTTTCAACGTTATTTGATTCCTTTTTTTATATAAGTGAGATAAGGACATACGAGAAAGGTTCCCAAATAAAGAGATAAAAAATACCCAAATGTATTAAAATTTTATTGTTATTTAAACATTCTTAAATCAATAAAATAATAATCACATGCTTGACAGAAATTATCGAACGATTTGATAGCAGATTCCTTCTCCATCGAGCCAAAAAGATCGAATGGACATATATACGAAGATTGTCACAAAGCATTATCTGCGCATTAAATCTGGGGCATTGTTTGAAGCAAATATTCAAAGTTATGCACGGACGTGTTATTGTCAGTATTCTTAAAGCAATTAAGTTATTGGTTACAATACCCATGTCCACTTAATATTTGTGACATATAGGATAAATGTCCAATACATGTACAAAGAATAAGTAAAAGCATATCGATGTTGTTAAATAAAGTCGTTGGTAATATCAAACATTTATAGCTAACAATGTAGTACAACAGATGAATGGATAGATGGCCCTTAAAACAAATTTTACCATAACGTACGTAAAACGGTACATACAATACGTTTTACACTTGCGTCTTTATATGTTTTTCAACGTAATAATATTTTATATCAGGCATACTAATGACATTCCACCATAGTTAATTGATTTTTTTGAAGTTTTAACTTTATTAGGGTTATTTTGTCAAAGGGTATACTTTTATAATCAAAGGTTTTCATCATGGCTACTCAGTTATTTGCCATTTGCCATGATCTTTATTATATAATCATTAAAAAAATCTTTGTGTAAATGAAAATGAAAATTAATTATAAATTGGAAACAAAAACCACGTGGTAAAGTTCAAATTTTAAACAAACATAATTTTACGAAAATAAAGAAATAAATTTAACACGACACCATGGGGTGATATTACTGGGTGATATTGAATTAAATGTTGTCTGTTCATTATGAGAAATAGTGATATGCCCAGTATCATCGTTTGGAAAAGTAATGGATACATAATACAATCAAATGGTGAATCCAAGACAAAGACGTTCTTAATACTACCACTAATACTACTTTTGAAAATAAATTCTTTTTTGTTGATACATGAGGTTGAATTGCAACATTGTAACCGCGAAGGTCTAAGTCATGGATTACTTTTATGAACAAAATTCTTATTTTAATTATACAAAGTATTATTTGGCTCATTTTTTTATTAATTCATCATTTGAAGTGAGTTCACCATAAAAAATAATAAACTGACAATAATAGTTATATTTTATAATATCATTGTTGAATGTAGGATGCAAAATGGTAATTGGAACGTAATAGTTAAAAAATACATACAGTCGAGCATAGCAACCTCCTTCATAACCTCTTTTGAACTTCGTAATTATTGACGGCTGTCAAAATGTCTTTTTACATGTGTGTGTGTGTATGTTGTGTAAAATTCGAGTAGTAGTGTGAGTAGTGCATATTATAATTAATTTAATGTACTTCTAATGCATTTTATATAAAATAAACAGCTTTCTGCACTTCTCCGCCATGTAAACTTTAACTATGCCAAATTTCAAGTTCATCTGTTGAAGGGAAATAGTTTAAAAAGGGATACAAAAAGTTTGCTTCACGTATTAATATATAGATAAACGAAATATATAACTGTACGTAAGGAGTTTTTAGCGGGATCTTGCAATGTCATGTAGTGATCTTTATATTTTATTCATAATCTTGTGTTATTTGGCTCTATATTGTGTAATATTGGTGGTGTTTTACGTAATATAGTTTAGTTATTGTGCATAAGTGAAGTGGATCGGAAATAATACCACGGAGCGTGAATTCTGACTTGCCAGAAAACTCCCCGGAAAGTTCTAACAAGACAATACAACAAGATAATAGCATTTAATGTATCTAAGTATAAGGAATTTCTTATGTGGGTATATAAGTACACATACATTCTACCACAAACGGCCAAAACTATATATATCTCTTTATAAAATTTTAAAATAGATACAGAAATATATATAACTCAAAAGATGTTAATTGATACACTAATTCTAAATATACGATTCTCATCAATTCCAAAAGTAGTACTGAATGAATTGGATCACCGCAATCTGAGAGAGGAATTACTGCGACATCGTTGATTAAAAAAAGGCATTAACGTGTGAACTCGTCCGCAATATCCGCTGACGAATCGCTGGTGGATATAAGGAAATAAAAACTGTTTTCACAGAATAACTTTTGGGTATTTCTAAACGACAAAATAGATATGCATCCGTGACTCTTATTTATCGGCAAATGAATAATTGTATAGAAACAAAATAAAGCATTCTATCTATCGCAACGTATTAATTAATTAGTGACAGAGAAGTTAAGGAATAATAAGTTAGCGTAATATGGACATGTCACGGGAATGGATAATAGTATTCATAGGTGTTTCGCTCTTATTGGTCGTACCGTAACGATAAGCCCATAGTCTTCCTCGATAAATGAGCTATCTAACACTGAAAGAATTTTTCAAATCGGAACAGTAGTACCTGAGATTAGCGCGTTCAACCAAACACAAACAAAACCTTCCAGCTTTGACTCAGGTAATCTTCGAACCAATTAACCGATTTTGATCAGACTTTCTCAGTGAGATAGAGGATTTTTCAAAGTATTATGTAGTCCACATATAAATAATCTTTACATATGGGATAACCAGTGACAGTAAATTTCACAAAATTAATTTGAAATCGATAATTAGGTTATTATTGTGACGTTGTAATAAAAAAATGACACTAAAAAAGACGACCCACAGTTAATAAATAAAAAACACATGGTTTTTTGTGAAAAAACAAACTATGTATATGTATTCTAATAATACATTTTATCTTTAGGTTTCTAGTCACACATCATTTTGAATACACTACTCTAGTGAGATAGACTGTAAGACTGTCTGTGGTTAACTCTCCTGAATGAAAGTGCTACGTATTACTATATCGATGTAAGTACAAAAAAGTTAAATACGTATTAAATACTTGCTCCAAAAAGGTTTCATACTAAATGCACCGCGCTCGCCTGAGGCAAGTTCGCGTTATCCTTATTTCGCAAGTCTAAGATAACCTAACCAAAGCGAAACAAAAGAGCAAGATGGCGAACATTCAGCGAGCACGGTGCATTTAAAACGTAACCTTTTTTAAAGCAAGTATTCAATACGTATTTAACTTTTTTGTTATAACACCGTATTCCTCTAATTATTTCTTAGTATCTGGGCAACCGAGTTTAGCTCGGTTCTTAAAAAAACATTTTTTAATTAAAATAAACTATTAGGTTTACCTTATAAAATAAACATTTTTTTACAAAAAAAAAAATTCTTCTGTCACGAATTCGAAATGGGGTTACACGGATTTTCGAAGAAACTGATTTCCATCTATTTTTCTTTTGACAGCGCCGGCGAAATTTAGCTTTATATTCTAGCTATATGTTTTCATTGCTTGATATCTCAGTTAAAAAAGTTTTCTATGAATAAAATCTAGTTAGATCGATTTATCGTCCCCGAAACTACTTACATACTAAGTTTCACGGAAATAGATGACGCCTTTACCGAGATCCTGAATATATAGAAATGTAAAAATATACAAGAATTGCTCGTTTAAAGGTATTAGATAGATTAGATTTATAGATCAGATATTAGATAGATAGATTAGATAGATAAACAAAAATAAGGGAACGAAGTCGCAATCAATAGTGCCTTTATCATTGTTATAAGTAATAATTATGTTTGCTAACTCCTTGTGACTGTTCGAACTAACATTGTTTTTTACCGTAACACTCATTCATGTGTCGTAAATACTATTCTATCTTATCAGAATTGTAAATGAGTTCAAATCGATGGTCAAAGGCCTTAGAATGAGACTCGCTCGTGATTTGTAATGTCATAACGTGTAACGCGACCGGTTTCGCTTCAACCACGATTAATATACGTTCAATGGAACGGGAAGGTCTTTCGTGAATGGACAGGTTACTTCGAGTTTCAATTTTAAGGAGTTGTGATAAAAAAAAACGTATTTTTTGTTTATTTACTAATATTCTTCCTCTTCGTATCGATTTTATCATTCATGGTTGAAAGATTTATGTGTATTTCCGCATACTTTTAGTTTCGGTTAAGTCCGGTTAACAACCTCTTGGCTGATTCTATAAGACCCAGATCTCTAAATGGCAGATAATGCTTTCATAATCTAGACAATTAAATAAAAATTTATAACTTTATATTACAAAATTTGTTAATACACAAATTTTGTAATATACATGATTTTTTTAAAACTTATGCTGACTTAAGTTAACACTTTTCGTACTTTTTTTTTCGAACTGACTACGCTATTGACCTAGCAAGATCTTAACAGCTTTACCGGACTACTACTATATACCACCTAATCTATTACTTGGAGGAGAGGGTGGTCAGAAATTACAAAAAAGCTGCTACTTAATAATACTTGAACGGATCCCTATATTCGAGTGGGTCGTCATCACCATCCCCACGAAAATAAGAAAGTCTTTTTGTACGTCGCATTTTGGTGTAAACAATGAACCTAGAGAGATTAAGCTCTCATTCAACAAACCGAATATTTAAAAGATCGATTAACTGACCCGGCCACGCGTTGCTGTAACTCAGTTATTACATGTTGAATTAAAATTATGATTAACTATTTTCCAAATTAAAACGTGGCGCCATCTATGAGATATCTAAAATAATCGGTGCTACAGTTTTGTGTCAATAAGCTAATTTAAAGCAACATATATTCGAAACTTATGAAACAGCAATAATCAACATTAACAATCATTTAGGAGTTTTTGGCGGGATTTCAGTCTGTCATGTAGTGGATTTTATATTTTATTCATAATCTTGTGTTTCTTGACTCTATATTGTGTAAAGTTGGTGGTGTTTTATGTAATATGGTTAGTTTATTGTGCATAAGTGAAGTGAATGGAAAATAATACCACGGAGCATGAAATTCTGAGGTGCCACAAAAACTCCCTGGAGGGTTCTAACAAGAGATCCACCATCTTGTTAGAATATTGATTGATACGACGCTTGATATTGTAATGATCGTGCGACGCTTGTAATATTATTGATTACTCGACAATGGCAGTAATAATCTGAAAGATTGATTGCCAAAAATAAAGTTAAAAAAAAAAAAACAATCATTTAACTTGTACTTAAAAAATATTAAGGTCGTAAAATACAAGTGGGACCAAATTATACATAAAAGCCTACTCTCATTGATTTTTGAGCTTCAGGGTTCATCATGGACAAACATGGTGACACTATATTTTTATATATAAAGATATATTTCCTATACTTCACGGTCTTTACGTCAACAATGTACGTTATTTGAACAATACACAACCATTAATATACGGATAAAATACATAGATATCAATAAAAATATATTAATACATCAAGAAAAAACTTGGTACATTTTATTATAGGCGAAATACGTCCACAGTGACAGAACAAACACTACATTCTATCACTACAAATTATAAAATAATGTCCTGCACCGCGTCCGTCTGTCTGCCTGTTCGCGATAAACTCAAAAACTACTGAACAGATTTTTATGTGGTTATTTATTAATAAATAGAGTGACTCACGAGGAAGATTTAGATATAACATTTGTCAAGATTTTGTGTGAATTAGTTGAAATATAACAATAATAGTTGGACGTGTCGGAAGAAATAAAGCCGCCTGAAAGCTTTTGTTGAAATCCCTTTGAGATATAAGAAAAAAAATTAAGATAATAAACGACGCAGACGAAGTCGCGGGTGTCAGCTAGTAGATAATATAAAAAAGAAACGTAACAAACAACTTGCGATTTCATAAGAATGGATTAGTATAGATTAAAGTCGTTAAGCAATGTGACGATTATGTGGCGCAACATGTTGCACGCTGTATCGATTAATCGAGCATTAAATTAATGCACATACTGTATCGTTACGTTGACTTATGAACACGAATGTACTTTTATTACACAATATATGTGGTGACTTCAAGCTATTGTTTTTTTTTATTATACTACTTGCTATTCGTCAGGATTTTGCATGGGGGTAATAATGTAGAAAATGAAACCAATGTTCTGTTTATAACACGCTACAAGCCTTCTATTAGAAGTGTTTTCTTTTGTAATTTTTAATTGGCAGTTTAAATATTACGTAAGAAGATTTTTTGTAATTTGTAACCCCCCCCCCAACCTCTTATCAGAAAAAGTAAGCAAAACTCTAACTCCGCACTCCGTCTCATCCTTACGTAAACATTTATACGTAACGAATAAGTTTTCAAAGAAAACCCGAAAAATCAAATAGTAAATATTGTTGTTGTAACCAACCAAACCGCGCCAGCCCCTATGTTATGAAAAATAAGCAAATCAAAGACTTGTGCATAGAAGATATATAGATATTAGATACGTATTTCAATATTTATCTACTAGCATGCCCGGAGGACGTTGAGTGCCTTGAAAATTAAAGAAAAAATCTCAAAGTCAACCGCAGCCCCACCTACCGGATCCCATCATGAATCTGAATCATTTTTGAATCCATTTGAACACACAATAATTTTCATTAAAATCTTTCCACCCATTTATGACGAGTTCAGTCACATAAACACGGACAGAAGAATGATATGTATCTGATTACTTAAACATTACTACCTACTTAATTTAACAAAGATAATATATACTTGTACTCTTCATATTAAGTGCGTTGAATCCCCTAAAAATACGAACAAAGACAATAGTAGTTTCTTTATAAGGCGTCGAGATACAATGACGCTAACTCGGCTAGGAAATGACATCATTGTGACCGCTTTCGTTATTAAACCGACTAACATCTGCACGAGCACGTCTCCTTTACCCCATAAAAATATTAAAATAAACTTCTGTATGTATAAACATTACAGAATTAAACATCGGTACGTTCACGTTGAATCTATATACAGTCTTAGCCAAAGTTTTTGACCGCTCTGAAAATGGTAGCGCATAAATTGTAGTCCGGTGAAGCTGTTAAGACCTTGCTAGGTCAATAGCGTAGTTAGTTCGAAAAAAAAAGGTCGCGCATAAACCAAATTTACGTACTAATACTTATCTTCTATCTTCTTCTATACACATAATAAGAAAGTGAATATAACTTTTAGATTTTGGTGAAAAAAAATGTTGCAGGAGTCATCTATAAAGTTTTTTTTTTTTTTTTTCGAAATGTCTACGCTATTGACCCAGCAAGCTCTTAACAGCTTCACCGGACTACTAAGGCGAGCGCTTAAGGCACTCAGCCGATTTCATTATGGCAACCAGCTCAAGGGTGCACGGCACACCTCGGCTTGGCTGTTGCCTGTTGCATGCAAAATCGCGACCTATCTCAGCTAACCTAGCTAACTATTCATATGTGTATGAGTTGTTGAAACATATATGTGTACCAAGCATACACGCCTCAACAACTCCTCCATATATTTATTATCGGAAAATTGAGAGTTTTTCAGTTCGATAAGTGAAAAAGTAAACCCTTCCACTTTCATGTGTAAGCGTGTAGTTAGGCGTGCACGTGTGTGGGGATGATCGTGTAGTGTTGTAGCGGTGATGTATATTTGTGTGTCACCGTATCGCGCAAGCAACGCACTCAAGGGCTCCCTACCGAGGGATCGAACCTAGGCTTGAGCCGCTGCCGTGGGAGGCCTAATCGGGTGATCAATAAAGTCATATGAATATATTACTTATCTACTTTTCTCTCGTATTTACCCCGCGTCGTCATTAAAACTACAATAACTTTTGATAGAGTGGACCGATTTTAATGAAACAAACACTAAGTTACTCTCGAGGATATGCTTTATTTCTTGATGAACTCAGTACATTAGCAGTAATGTGTGTTCATAGAAATAGGTTCGTTCCCTCGGCGTGAAGCCCTTGAGTGCGTCATTTGGAATTGACAAAAGAAACGGAGAGAGGGTTGATCGCAATTTGATATAATTCAGTACTCACTCCTTTGACGTGTTGCATGAGCGTAACAAGTCACCAAGACTTGTTAGTCCTGATATAGCTATATACAATTAAGTCACCAAGACTTGTTAGTCCTGATATAGCTATTATATACAAATCAGAGTCAAAGTCGTGGTTATTTCAAAAAGATATAGATGCAGGTAAGAGATTCGTAATGAAAGACAGTTGAATATCTTAAGATTAGCAATCGCATGCTTGACAAAATTACATATGATGTTACTACGAGAACATTTCTCAGTTTCAACTTTCCTCATGATATTATCCTTCATCGTTAACGCCTATTTTTAGTCGTTTTTTTTTTTGTTAAAATGCATAAACATGTTTAATTAAATACGTCACTGAACGCAAAAAAAAAAATGCTCGTAACGAGAAACAATGTTATTCATTGGGATGCTGTCATAATAATACTATTGTGGTCAATTAGTCATATAATGAAATAGAAATTGCCTTTAGATTACATCTATGACTAATTTCTTGTTTTGTTTATATTTCTTTCTGTATATTTGACTCATGAACTATATACATTTATCTATTTCGTACAATATGCTTTTGTTTACTGTTTGTTTCAGTCGAAGGACATTCTTCTTTTTCTTGTTTTGTCTCCGCAGAAGCATTAGCCAGTGTCAATGGAGGTTACAACACATTTTAGCACAGTAAATGTCGTGTGGTTATTTCAAAGCTCCAGCAAGATAGTCGCTCACTTGTTAGAACTTTCCAGGGAGTTTTTATGGCATCTCAGAATCTATGGACCGTGGTATTATTTTTCATTCACACCATTTATGCACAATAACCGAACTGTATTACGTAAACACCACCAATTTTACAAAAGATAGAGTCAAATACCTTGTGGGTTAGGAATAAAATATAAAATCTATTACATGACAGACCAAAATCTCGCTGCTCGTCTCTGAGTAAGAGAAAAATAAAAAATTCACACTGTGGTTTCAGTCACTTATCCTTTATCAAAATCTGACATGGTGAAGTGAAGTGAACCGAGACAGTAGAACGGTAAGAATTAACAATGAAATCTTTTGAATAAATCATAAATAATCTCATTAAGTGGACAATAACTTAATTACTAATTAAGGATATAATAACTGGATAATGTATTATTTGTTTGCATTGAAATCAATAATTCAGGGAGTCACCGTTTCAGTAATGTTTATTTGTTGAGAAATTTTTTATTTACTATAACATTGTTCTGTTTATTGTTAAAGGATTCCCTTTAACAATAAACAGAACAATGTTATAGTAAATAACAAATTTCTAATAAAATTTCTAAAAAAAAAAATATTCATTCGCAAAGTTAAGATCCTGTTGAATTTTAGATTACAGAAGATTAAAACGTGATATTTTTTTTCGAACTGACTACGATATTGACTTAGAAAGGTCTTAACAGCTTTACCGGACTACTTAAAACGTGGTATGTGACGTCTCTTGTTTTATACTAAGAACTAGCTGTGCCCGCGTCTTCCTCCGCGTGAAACCTTATGTAAATATAGTGATTAATAAATCATCTGAATGTATTAAGTATATGTACTTATGTACTTTTCTCTCGTACTTATGCCGCGTCGTCATTAAAATTACAATAACTTTGGATAAAGTGAACCGATTTTAATAAAGCAAAGAGTAAGTTATTCTCGAAGATATGCTTTATGATTTTCTTTTATTGATGATGTGGCTTTATTGTGAACCCAGTACTTTAGCAGTGATGCGTATTTATACAAATAGAAAGACAGACATTTCTAAAATGATTGATATATATTTTATTACTCATTCCTAGACATCTTCAACAATGTTTTTGAATGAAAATCGAATAAGTACAAGCACGTTAGATTTGCATTCTTATTATATGTACCTATAGATTAAAATACAAATCAATTATTCTGGAGATACGTTGTTTAATGGGTTAAGGAATAATGATTTAATAATGAATCAATAAACATTCGGTCAAGTCGTCAATATTATATGATTTATCAGATTTATTACACCGAAAATATTAACCGACAAAAAAAGAATATAATATATATACACTTTCCTTTATAGCTTAGTGATTTTGAAGCCGACAATTTGTCAATTTTGATATAACTCGTGAAATTAGAAGGCCTTTTTTTTCTCGAACTGACTACGCTATTGACCTTGCAAGGTCTTTACAGCTTCACCGGGCTACTAAGGCGAGCGCTTAAGGCACTCAGCCGATTTTATATTTGCAACCAGCTCAAGGGTGCATGGCACACCTCGGCTTGGCTGTTGCCCGTTGCATGCAAAAATCGCGACCTAACTTAGCAAACCTAGCTAACTATTCATATATGTTTGAGTTGTTGAAACGTATATGTGTACCAAGCATACACGCCTCATCAACTCCTCCATGTATTTTTGTCGGAAAAATTGAGAGTTTTTCAGTTCGATAAGGGAAAAAATTTTACCAAAAATAACCCTTCCACCAAGATGTGTAGCGTGTAGAAATTAGATGGCCGATTATTTTAATGACATCGAATTTAGTTGACATATAAATTACATGATGACTACATCATCCATTAGAAAGAAAGAAAGAAAGAAAGAAAGAAATACTTTATTGTTGGAACAAACATACACTTAAGTTGAATTAAACAAATTAGTTAAACACAAAAAATACATTTGAAAACTAAAAAATAAATGTCCAACAATTGGCGAACCCATTCAGCAAAAATGTGCAATACCGTAGTACTGCAGCGCTGATTTTCGATGGGAGCCGATATGTTGATAAACGGACGTTCAGACGGTCATATTAATGTAAATATAAAATTAATAACGAACAAATAAAGTAAAAATTACACTTAACACGTCACGGAAAGTCACACTAAAGAAGTATGGTTACTGTAATCACAAATGTAAGACTAAATAATACAGAATTAGTTTTAGAAGTAAAAAATACACACCAACAAGATGAGCGTACAATAGAACTGCCTGAATATATTATACGTCACTGTAATTACTGAGTTTGAATTTGCAATAGGTAGTGCTTATTATCATTGTTCTACTTTTATAACATATTAGCCTCTGCCCGCGACTTCGTTCGCGTGGAATAGATCCTTTGGGCCAACACTAACACACAGCAGAAGTTCTCAAAAGGAAAAAAACATCCCGATTTTGAAACATTTTTCATCTGTGTTTCGCTCCTATCGGTCTTAGTGTAATGATATATATAGCCTATAATAATTCTCGATGAATGAGCTATATAACACTGAAATAATTATTCGAATCGGACCAGTAGTTCCTGAGATTACCCCCTACAACGTCACAAACTTTACCTCTTTATAATACTAGTATATATTAATATTGATTGGAATATAGTAATTAAGTTGAGCATGTATGAAACGGTTACTCTGAGTCGGGAGATCTTATTGAAGGCTTCAAATGAGCTCCATGAAAACAGACTACAAAGCAATTTAGATGAAAATACTAATAAGCTAAAACAGAGTCCACCAAATCTATGGCCAACGCCGATATGACTCATTAAGACCTTAACAATGAAATGAGTGACATCATTTTTTGTATATTTACTTTAGATAATTAAAAGGATTATAATGAAACATGCGTGTGATAATTTATATTTTTGTTTTTTTTTTTAATTTGATTTTGTCTTTATTTACGCTACTAAGTACGCTTGCTAATTAGAATTAGAAGGTTATTCTACAAGAAAATACTGAAATAGTAAATTTATTTTAACATTTAATAACACGGCTGTCAGACATTATTCAGCAACTGAGCCTTGATAGCTAACTCTAGTCCGGTGAAGCTGTAAAGGCCTAGTAAGGCCAACAGCGTAATCATTTCGAAAAAAAAAAAAAAAAACGAACTCTACTCTCAGCATTGAAAAGAGACTAGCTGTTTGGAGCAGATGCGGAAACAATTATAAATGTTCATGACAAATATTCAACTCGATGACTTTAGTAGACAATACTTTTTTCTCTCGAACTGACTACGCTATTGGTCTAGCAAGATCTTAACAGCTTTTTTTTTTCTTTCCAGCTGACTACGCTATTGACCCAGCAAGGTCTTAACAGCTTCACCGGACTACCTGTAGACAATACTAGAATATCCCTCAGTATCTAAAACAATACAATCAAAAACCGCCTTAATCACTAAACACGACACTGCCAAGGTATATGAAATTGGAGACTGGTTCCACCACCTCCCCTCCAATTAAAAGTGGGATGTCATTATTTGAACCTAGTCGCATATCTTTGGTCTTTCAAAGAAGCTCTCAATACAAAAATAATAGGTAAAATTAACTTTTTTCTCGAACTGACTACGCTATTGACCTAATATGGTCTTAACAGCTTCACGGGACTACGAAAAAAATTAACTTCGTTGGTTAAAAGTAAACTATAATAACAGTAGAATTAAGCTTCTTCTCGGAAGGATAAGATAAGATAAGTTAAGTAATCGTCACAAAAGAAAACAATTTCTAAATAATTCCATTGTATTTAGTTTGGGTGTTGTTTACCTGGTTTTTAAACAATGGCTGTTAGTTGAAAAAAGAAACGATAGTTCATAACAATTCTATGTTTATTCTCACGAAACGTGTTATATTTTGAGTTACTTTGTAAATCTGTATTCGCGGAAGTTTTTTTTTTTCGAAATGACTACGCTATTGACTCAGCAAGGTCTTAACAGCTTCACCGGACTACCACGCGGAAGAATATCATAAATTAAATGCGTAACTCAAGCTGATATGTCTTTGATTGAATCATACTACTTTCCAGAAGTTTTTCATCTGTGAATATCGTTCGCTGAATAGATAAGTTTGATCGAAATATTTGCGTTTTTGTTCACATCTATACTATTATAAAGCCGAAGAGTTTACTTTCTTGAACGCGCTAATCTCAGGCACTACTGGTCCGATTTGTAAAGTTCTTTCAGTATTAGATAGCTCATTTATCGAGGAAGGCTATAAGGTATATTTCATCACGCTAAGACCAATAGGAGCGGAACAATAATGAAGAATGTTTCGTTTCGTAGTCAGTTCGAGAAAAAAAAATTATTGGAATGTATTTCATTACTTATTTATACACTTGTACTATTTTTCTAATAAACATTTAAAAAGTACAGACCCGTTACACTTACATTTAACTACTACCCTCTGCCCGCGATTTCGTTCGCGTAGACATGGTTAATTTGGGCTAACTAATATGCAGCGAAAGCTCAACAGGAAAAAACACCCCGATTTTTAAACGTTCTTCATTGTTGCTCCGCTCCTATTGGTCTTAGCGTGATGATATATATTTATATAGCCTATAACCATCCTGGATAAATGAGCTATATAACAATGAAAGAATTTTTCAAATCGGACCAGTAGTTCCTGAGATTACCCCCTACAACGTCACAAACTTTACCTCTTTATAATATTAGTATAGATATATACATATATATATATGGTCGTACTGTAAAAGCAGTCAGTTACATATAACAGTGATTGCCGATGAGATCTTATAAATCTTAGAGTATAGTACATCTTTGTTACTAGAACTGTATAGTACGTAAGGACCTTCGATTCATAAAACGCAACACATAGTATCCGCCCATGGCATAAATACGCGCGTCATTCCAACGCCCGACGCCGCTTCGTACCATAATGAGCAAATCATTAATATTCAATCAACTACACCTCACTTAAATCATTATTAAAACCCACACATTACGACGATGTACGTTTTTTTTTTTAATTACAAAACAAAAGTTTCGTTTACTGAGTTTAAAAACCTTTTGATCTGAAACTTGTGCTTACGTGTAATAAATACATTGTCAAAGAACGTCCACAATAACCTGTCCTATAATTACATCTTTCGCAAAAACAAAGCAATAGTATAAATTGCCAAATATCGGATTTAAACTATGTAACTTTTAAATGAATAACCATGTAATTTGTTTCATTTTAATGCTATTTAGTGCATATTATATTAATTCAGTTTGTAGTTACCGTATTCGTTTAATAAAAAACCTTCGAAGGAATTGTAATTTTTTAAGCCATACGTAGGCGTTGGCAGATATTTGACATGTTTTTAATTACCACTCTGTTATTTATTTCTATAGTAGTCCAGTGAAGCTGTTAAGACCCTGCTAGGTCAATAGCGTAGTCAGATCGAAAAAAAAAACTTTCAGCAGAAGGAAAGTACTGTTACTACTTTCCTTCTGCTGAGGAATAATAATAGAAATCTTAGAAAAACATTTTTTTTATTGTAGCACAGCAAAGTGACTGCACTGTGCCTGATGGTGAGCACAGTACAATCCAAAAACAATGGCGACCACAGAGAGACACGCCATCCCTCGGCGGACGCCGTTGTCATGCCGGCCTGCTGACTATTGAAAACTATATTATATAATTACAAAAGTATAAAACACCTTTTAATAATGACGATCTATTTATTCGGTTTATTGTTTATATTCGATTTATTTACACAATAATCTCAACATTGACAAATAAATATATATTAGAAATAATATATTAACGCACTGTTATCTAGAATAGGAACTAAGCAAGTTTATATGTATAACAAAGTATCTTTTAGATTAAAAAATGTTAGGTAACCGAGAAAGCCAACTAAAAATTTTTTTTTGATTGTATTGAACTGTAGTAAATCATCAATTTACACATTTTCGTCAATCTATATGTATATTTAATAATAAATATTTACAAAATGACGTATCACACATACATGATTTGTGGTCACGTGGAGTCAATGAACAGATATTCAAAAAACTCACCTCATCTTCTTCGTCGTCGTTATAAAACGGATGCAGTAGTAAATTCTTCCAGAATATCACATCAGATGGTACCGCGTAAGCGTCGTGGTCTCTCAGATTCGCGTAAAGAGGACTCTCCCTCCCGGCTCCTTCAGAACTAGCACTGATCGAACAACTCTCCACTTCGATACTCGTACCGCAAGAACATCCCTCGTCCGTGTAACTACAACCGTATTCGATCTCCTCGTAAATATTTTCGTCGGCGGTGATCGCGTCGCGTACCGGCTCGTAACCGTCCTCGGTCAGCCTGTCCGGCGTCATCGCGTCGACTGGCGTCTCGCACCTGTCTCGGTACTCTCCCACCTCTTGCAACGAGTATACCGAGTATTGCGCCGCCGGTTCCAAGTCGCTTGCGGTGTCGAACGTCAAAAGAGACGTTGTCGCGTGGTGCTGTAATAACACCCGCCTCAATATCGCGTCCGAGTTGTGGTAACCGCTCGAGTGCGACCATACTGCATCGTACGTCTCCTTACCCGCCTCCGGGTCAGCACTGCACTCCTGGTAGCTCCAACACGTGCTCTCCGAGTCGCTATCGGAAGCGACCACATCATGTAACTCCATACCGTTCGCGGACGACGATGTCGATTTAGTTTTCATTCGCCTGCGAGGCGGCACCGGTGTGCCCTCGCCTTTATCGAATATCGTATTGATATCGTTTGTCACTTTCACACATTTCACCGGCGTGCTAGTCAGAAACGAAACGTCCGATAGCGTCGATTCACAATCACTGCACTCGTCGTCTTGTCTTGCGTCGGCCGGCTCGTGATCCGTCATCCGTTCTATACATTCGTCGAAAATGTTCAGAATGCTCAGAGAAACTTCCTTCTCGCTCGGCGCTAGATTTCGCTGGTACTCGTCAAGTTTGTATATCTCTTTGCCCAACTGCGAGAGTATTTCGTCGAACGCGCTGTCCGGGGAGACGGATTCCGGCTCTTCGGAATCCGGTGACGGCGGCCGGACGGTGATCAAAGGATCGTATTCCTCGATAGTTTCGCGTAAGGCCGCGAGCCACGCGATCACGGCAGGCGTGCGCGCGGAGCTATCGGCGCGTAGTGTAGCCGCCACAACGTTCGGAATCCAACTTGCGACCTCACACGACATTATGCCGTTCACCGTTCAAAAACACGATAACCGGTGTATGATTCAACGCGTGGGATTCCGCGAAGGGACAACGTTTGACGTATCCATCGTAGCCAGTCCTAATGGGAGAGCGCGAACAGCGAACGCTCCGTTGATGATAACGACGACATTTGCACTCGACCGCGATTGCTTATCGCTACGTTTTCTTCCTAATTATACACGACGAACTCATCGTTGACCTTTGCGATAACAGTTTTATATTTCGCCTACAGTTTCAATGTTAATTTTAATTGAAATAATGTAAGAATAAAACTTACAATACGAACACAGATATTATTAGAGTGTACAAAATGAAAACGGACGTAAACAATTATATGTATGTAAAAACAATAACAACGACAACGGATTATATAAATATGTAAATAAGAAACAAAAATTAATAATACGAACGGAGTAAGAGTTCGCGCGCTTTTTGTGTACTATTTTTTTTTTTTATTTCGATCGGAAGCGTCCGCCCGCGGCACGTCCAGCACGATAGTGCTGCGCCGTCGGGCAATTAATTGGATGCGTTCATTCTGTACTGAGTCTGTGACCGATATTCTGCGTTATTTCTGTGGAACGGGCGGAGCGCTCGCGCTCACGTGGCGCAACTGCACTAAAAGCAAATGTAATGTGCATTAGATAAATGATGTAGATCAATCGCCCGAGACACACATTTCATTCTTGTACACCCGACACGTATCGCTTTCTGACTGCACGGTGCATTTATAATTTCAAGCATGCGTCGTTTCCCAATACCTAGTTTAAATAATCGCATTATATAAACTAAGTTATCGTGTTTGTCGAGTAAATTGTATATTAATAATATAATTTGCTATGGGTGTATATAATATTTGTTTTCCTGTAGCGAACGTGTAGCGACGCAACAGGATGTTCGTTAAAGGATCGTCTCAGACTTGCAATGTGGATTTGTTAGAGGATATTCGCATATAAATGAGAATTAGTTTTTATTATTATTTTATTTCTAACAGCGCGGTAATTATTACAAGCTTTAGTACATAAACCTTATGCATTCATATAATTTTGATATAGTTTATGCGAAATATTATTGCTTGAACCAGTGACTTGTCGTAAGTTTACCGTGTTACTATTTTCGCAATGTTATTAATTTGAATTTGTTTTTTTTTTCGAACTGACTACGTTATTGGCCTTACAAGGCCTTTACAGCTTCACCGGAGAATTTGAATTTGTTATAAAACTGAATGTATGAATAATTTGTTTTAGAGTTATTTTCAGTGAAGCTTGCACGAACATTTTATAACATTTTATAAATTGATCTACGCATCTATTTTTAGAGCGGCCAAAAAGATTGACGAGGATTTCTGTTTATATATAAAGGTATAGGACGCAAACGAATAGGCGGGTCATTTAATGTTTAGTGATCACCGCCATCCATAGATACTAGCAACACCAAGGAAATCGTAAGTGCGTTACGAGCCTATGTTTGGGGGCATGGGGGAGTGAGAGGGAAGAGGAGTTGTAGGCCTCCGGCGGTCTGACTGACCGAACGAAACGCAAAAATGCAAGTACTATTACTTCACTTAGGTGTTTCTGTGAGTCATATGGACCCACCCCTGCCTCGGACGAGCCGTCCCAATTATGCTGAAACCAGTTATAGCTTCAGCGAGCGTAACTCTACCACCTATAGAATTTATTGTAGTCATTTGTCACTCAAAGAAATAGCATA
Organism: Antheraea mylitta; assembly: GCA_014332785.1. Taxonomy (NCBI): domain Eukaryota; kingdom Metazoa; phylum Arthropoda; class Insecta; order Lepidoptera; family Saturniidae; genus Antheraea; species Antheraea mylitta. The sequence continues at coordinate 189,933 of JACEII010000096.1, forward strand.
GATATTTTAAAGATGTTAGAATTTAACCACATCGGTATCAAGTGAACGCTCTAGGCTCAGAGATACTGGTTTATAAACACATCTGCTGGATACCGATGTATCTTTTTTAACCGACTTCAAAAAAAGGAGGAGGTTATCAATTCGACTGTATGTTTTTTTTTTATGTTTTTTACCTCATAACTTTGGACTGGCTGAACCGATTTTGAAGATTCTTTTTTTATTTGAAAGCTAGTGCTTCCCGTGTGGTCCCATTTTTTTTTGGTCCAGTTCTGTCAACGGCATCCAGTGCAAAACCGTATAAGTGTTAAATTTGCATTTGGTGTGTATACGACAAATAGACGAATAACTCAATATCATGCCAACCAATTTCGATGATTCCTTTTTTATTGTAAAGGGTGTTCTTCAAGGGTAGTTTGATGAGAGTTTGGTTAGGTTCTGATTATGGGATCCCTGACAAAGTAACACAACTTTCAAGAAACAAGTCTACTCCTTTCTTAAGGGCCGGCAACGCATCTGTGATTCCTCTCGTGTTGCAGGTATCCATGGGCAACGGTGATCACTTACCACCAGGTGACCCACATGTTATAGAAAAAAAAACGCTAAAAATACACACTAAAAATGGAAAAATAAAGTAAATTTAAAAAAAAAAGAATTAACCGACTTCAATATTAATCAGAGGCATAAAAATAAGGCACTGAAAACCGGAAAATAAATAGTTTATCAATTTCCTCTGATTAATATTGAAGTCGGTTAATTCTTTTATTTGAAAATTTACTTTTTCATCTTTAAGATGGCATTACCATAAAAAATAGCCTACCATAATTTATTGATACGATCATAGAGATATATCTCGAGAAATATAATCAAGCGCTTAAGTGTTGTACCAACATCGCTTCGTAATTTAAAATCATTGCTGTTCCAAAAATGTTCTTTGTAAAAATACAATCTTTTTTTTTTTCGAATTTACTACGCTATTGACCCAACAAGGTCTTAACAGCTTCACCGGACTACTAAGGCGAGTTTTTAAAGCTCTCAGCCGATTTTATTTGGCAACTAGCACAAGAGTGCACGGCACACCTCTTCTTAGGCTGCTGCCTGATACATGCGATTCGCGACCTATCTGAGTTAACCTAAGCTAACTATTCATACATATAGGAGTTGTTGAAACATATATGTGTACCAAGCATACATACCTCAATATCTCTTATATATATTTCGTATCGGATAAGAAACATAACCTAATCTATACTAATACCGCTAAAGAATTTGCTTACTTAAACGTGCTAATCTCAGGAATTACTAGTCCGGTTTGAAAAAATATTTCAGTGTTATATAGCTCATTTATCGAAGAAGGATATAGGCTATATATGATCACGCTAAGGCCAATAGGAGCGGAGCAATAATTAAGAATGTTTCGAAATCGGGGTTAATGTACGTTTTATTTGAAATTATTTTCACCGTCTACGTAAACCGAAGTCGCGAGTTAAAGTTAGTATTAGCCCAAATTAAGTATTCCACGCCGACGAAGTCTCGGGCAGAAGCTAATAGAAATGTATATGTTTATTATTTTGTATGTGAAGTATATGCATAAAGACGACTCGTGTACCCTACATTGCGTCCGATATAATTACGATTTCCGTTACGAGCCTTTGCCCTAAATGTTGTCTTGTCATTCCCGTGAGAATATTACCTACGAAATCAGAATTATTTCTTTGTTTGCCCGACCATGTCGAAATTTAAATAAAATGTAGGTAAATTTACAGTAATTTTTTCTTCCTTTTATTACAATAAAAAACAATGTCGACCAATAATATATTTTTCAGTATAAATTACTATGAACGTCTATTTGTTTTTATTGTCTAAACATGAAAATGATGCATTTGAATTAGAATCCGTAAAGGAAGTACAATGAGAATCAGTAGGTTATTTCCTGCTTAAATACAAATTGGAATCAGACAATAAATATTGACATTTTTTTTTACTTTTGATTGAATTTTAAAGCGTGTAATTTCTATATGAATAAAATGATAGAGGTATATTAGCTATTATGCATGTATCACCCTAAAAACAGTAGATAAATTTCGTTCAAATTAGTTTTACTCTTCAGGCACTTGGTCCGTATAAAAAAAACATCAGGATATCTTCATTTTATTTTCAGATGGACCATCTGCATATTTGCTGCCATTTGGAATAAAAAAGCTCTTAAAATTTTAAGAAACTTTGATTTTTATAAACACAATCGGTGTTATTACAAAAAAGTTAAATACGTATTAAACACGTGCTTTAATGATCAGCACTCGCCCGAGGCAAGTTCACGTTATCCTTTTTCCGCGAGTCTAACCTAACCTCACCAAAGCGAGACATAAGAGCAAGATGGCGAACATTCAACAAACGCGGTGCATTTAAAACGTAACCTTTTAAAGCAAGTATTCAATACGTATCTCACTTTTTTGGAATAACTGATACATATGTATATGCACACCTCACCATACGCGTTTGATATGTGTTTACTTACTGCGAAGAAGTGAGCGTTGTGCTTATGCTCTTTTGCTCAAAAGGTATATCTATACTAATAATATAAAGAGGTAAAGTTTTTGAGTTTGTGACGTTGTGAGTTTGTGACGTTGTAGGGGGTAATCTCAGAAACTACTGATCCAATTTGAATAATCCTTTCAGTGTTATATAGCTAATTTATCGAGAATGGTTATAGGCTATATATCACGCTAAGACCAATAGGAGCGGAGCACAGATGAAAAATATTTCAAAATCGGGATGTTTTTTTTTTGAGAACGCGAACGAAGTCGCGTGCAGAGGCTAGTAGTATATAATTAACACTCACAAAATGGTTCCCCAGACAATTTTCAATTCAAAACGGAATAACTAACTAAACAAATTTCACAGAACCCATTCATAACTTATTGTAAGATCAATAAGAACTATTATTATCTCTATTACTATTATAACAAGGTACAATTTTCAATGCAATTTTTAAAGTGTATTACTACATTCCCGTTTTGTGAATTTTATCAATGGCTACTGTTTTGAAGGGTTCGCATATGCACGCTAAGATGATGCTGATTCAATTCACAAAGTTCTCTATTTAACTCCATCGAACTGTTGACTATCGTATATCATATATGACGATATATCTCTGAGTAATCATCGACTATTCCCATCACTAGCGTTTTATTGTTTTACACAATTCTTTGAAAAATTGTTTCCTTTGTTAAATACTGCTAGGTGACTTTTGACGACAAATTGTTATAAAATGTTTTTGTGAACTTGCGGTTTTCTTTTCGAATTATTATTTGTCATTCTGTTTCCTTTTAATATATTTGTCAAGAATTATAAATCTATATATAGTATTCGTTTTTTGACGACGCTTGTTTTACTTTTGTTTTTTAGTTTTATTCTTTTCAATCAATTTTCTAGATTTTTTTTTCACTTTATTTTTGGCAATCAATTTTTCAGATTATTACTGCCATTGTCGCCTATTCAATAATATTACAATCGTCGTGCGATCACTTCAATATTAAACGTCGTGTTAGTCAATATTCTAACAAGATGGTGTATCCCTTGTTAGAACCATCCGGGGAGTTTTTGTGGTATCTCAGAATTTCATGCTCCGTGGTATTATTTTCCATTCACTTCACATATGCACAATAAACTAACTATATTACGTAAAAAACCACCAAATTTACAAAATATAGAGTATAATAACACAATATTGTGAATAAAATATAAAATCCACTACATGACAGACTAAAATCTCGCCAAAAACTCGTCGGTAGTCCTTATGACTGCCTCGATTTTTTTTTAATTATTATTCGTTATTGTTTTTACTTTAAATTATTTTTTGGGTAATAATCATAATTTTCTATATAAATAAGTGTTTATTATTGTTTGTTTTTTTTTAACGTACCTACGTATATTGAATGATTTCATTAGAAATGCCACAATTTTACTAAAATATGATCGGATATATCTAATGTAACTTACAGTTATTTATTTTATTATGGCAATAATAATTATTACCAACATTACAAATAAGTTTATTTACTTCTTTGTTACGCTTTCATGACTTAACTATTCAACCATTCATTACGCATACTTGCATACGCTTGTCAGGGGCACAAAGAGATATAGGTTATCAAGAAAATTGTACTGTAAGATCAAATCTTGATTAAGACAAGCTAAGCTTCGAGCAAACGCTAGTCTCTAATATGGAATCATTTAATAAGAATTTTGTAGGTGGTAGAGCCACGCTGAAGCTATTACTGGTTTCAGCATAAATGGGTCGGCACATCCCCGGGACTACCCGACACACGTTCGTTCGGTAAGTGCGAGCGCCGGAGGCCCTCCTCCCCTTCCCCTATTTCTCTCCCCTCACCATTTTCCTCTTTCCCCCATTCCCCCCAACAGTCTGGCAACGCACTTGCAACTCCTCTAGTATTGCTAGTGTCTATGTACGTCGATGATCACTTAGTGACCCACCTGTTCGTTTACATCCTATCATATAAAAAAGGAAATCGTAGGAAATATATTGAAAAATAGGAAGAGATAATAATAGTAGAAAAGAAAATCATTCGTATTGGATTTTGTTTTTTTTTGTATTGGAACTGACTGTTATTCGCCTGTTGGACCTTCAACACTGCACCGGATTAAAACATTGGATTTTCAATTACGGGTACTACACAGGGAGCTACTCAAAATCAAATAGGAAACATATCAATACGGATTCGTTTTTTTTTTTTCGAACTGACTACGCTATTGACCTAGCAAGGTCTTAACAGCTTCACCGTACTACATTTGGATATCGGTTTGACATTATAATATTGAGTAAGCACCTACCTAACTATAGTCAAAGACGTTCGTTGCATTTTCTTAGAGAAGATTTTTAAAGTATTTTTTTGTTCTTGTTGAGGACACTTTCCATTATTTTTAGTTGTATATTCAGAATAGCAAGTTTCATGGCTTGTTCGGGGCAGCCGCGTGTGAATGAAATGACTAAAACTAATTGAGCCACATTGAACGCAATTAACGATCATTGGCCGGCTGTAAATTGTCTGAATTAAGCCCCGGTGACTGTACACTTATGGGCTGATGCCGAGACGTGTATCCTCTCGATTTAACCACAGTATATATATCGACCCTCTACGATAATTAATATTATAAAGAATTAAAAATAGTAGGTACGATTTTAAAAAATCAACTTTTTTTTCACTTTACACGTACTATTCCAGTGGCTACCAAGCTAGACAGAATCTGTATCTTGGTAGTCAGAAAGTGATTACAAAGCGTGTTTTACAAGAAGCATCTTAATGGGCTTTATACATATGCAAATTTACAAGCTAAAATTGTTAATTACGTTGATTTGACAAATAAATCTATAAGCAATCACAAATATGCAAATACACATTCAATACACACACATATATGTATTATACATCCCAATATATCACTATATTTATGTAGACTACGATTCAACTTATACTAGCCTCTGCCCACGACTTCGTCCGCGTAGTAATAGTTACTATGGGCTAACGTTAACACGCAGCGGAAACTCTCAAAAGGAAAAAATCCCGATTTTGAAACATTTTTCATTTGTGCTCCGCTCCTATTGACCTTAGCGTGATGATATATAGCCTATAACCTACCTCGATAAATGAGCTATATAACCCTCAAAGAATTATTCAAATCAGACCAGTAGTTCCTGACATTATCCCCTATAACGTCACAAACTCACAAACTTTACCTCTTTATAATATTAGTATAGATGTTCAGTTTCGTCTATCTATTCGCAATAAACTCAGACATTACTGAACGAAATTGTAGATAGAATGATTCACGAGGAAGATTTAGGTATATAATTTGTCTACGTTTTTTTTATTATCAGGGCGGGACAACGTTCTCCGTGCCCGCTAGTATTACATGTATAAATAGAAGATCCTCATAGCCAATATTGTTATTTTTTACATAACTTTGATACAACAAAAGGGGTTAAGTATGTCATAAGTATTGTCGAATAATTTACTCATCATTAAATACGGAACAACTACGTAAAAACATTTCTGTCTTTTAAAGAAAATCAAGTAAGAATACACTTTACTACAAACATAATAAGGTAGGTATTGTCATCACATTTTAGCTGCAACGCAATACCCCTATGAGCATACCACTTACAGATAAAAAAAACACTTAAAACAAGACAGCGTGACGGTATAAAGTGTAGTAAAATATTAATCAATTTGTAACATACCTTCATGCGGGCGACGGACTGTCAAATTTTAAATGCTTTTATATTATTTAATTATATTCTATTTGTTTTTTTTCTCGAACTGACTTCGCTATTGGCCTTACTAGGCCTTCACAGCTTCACTGGACTATATATTCTATTTGGTATATGGGGCATTTCACGTGAAGCGGACAACGAAAAATTGGTAAGTTTCTGAAATTCCTTCATATTCAGCCTAATTGGACTTCTATGATTAATAACTACCCCAAATCATTTTTAGAGTTTCGCTGAGTAGATAAAAGATGGTATATATTAATATCGTTTTAGTGCGTTATCTTCCAAAAAAATTACCTAACAAAGCGCCGACCTCGTACTCTATGGTATATGTATGTACATTAATAATAGGAACGAATTTCAGAAACTCGCCTTTTTTTCATTGTCCGATTCACCTGAAATGCCCCATATATGTGTTTAATTGCCGTCTTCAGTGCATCCACATTAACAGTCTTCCAAAACATTCTGACCGCTCTGATTATAGCCACGCAGAACACAAATTTAGGTATAAATGTATGTTACATTCTATGTATAATATCGAGAAACTGCGCTATGCCTGATGGTAAGCATAGTACTATCCAAAAACAGTGGCGACCACCGAGAGGCAGATCATCCATCGTCGGTCGCCGCTGTCATGCCGTAATGACGAAAGTCACCCGGTACTGGATATGCACACGTTGATCCCGAAACGCGACGCGCAAAAGCGAGTCACTATGACGGGCTTTTTCGCGATATACATGGTGGTTGCGAACCCAGTCGGGCTGTAAAACCCTACCACCCCCGCTATCGCCATTGCCTCGTTCGTTGATCAGCAGGGTGCACCACGTGCAGGTGAGGTTGGCTTGGATGTTTCAAGTCTTAAGATGTTACTCGGCACCCCTTATACCCCAAAATTCATCAGATAAATTAGACCATGACGGCCCGATGTCTTCCGTAGGCCGACAAAGCTGTTAGGGCCTTTCTGGCTAATAGCGTGGTCAGTTCGAAAGAGAAAAAGCGAGTTTTTCCTGAATTGATAGAGATATCAATCGTTGGAGTCTACATTAACCCCTCTAATACACTGTAAAGTTACACTTGTAAGTGATAAAATTTATAACCGAACACTGCGCCATAGAAGTAAAGTGTTATCGAGATTTCAACGTACTCTTTCTATAAGATTGTATCTACTTTTACTAAGGACGTGTTCGTAAGCGGTAGAATGTTTTTTTATGAGCCCTCATTAACTTATCAGTTTGATAGGTCGTAAAATGTTTATAGAATCTGTGGCCGGTTTTAAGTTCCATATATTAACTTCAAACTTACTGTACTCGGTTCATACACATATGTAATTAAATTGGTATTAAGAATAGAGAAACCTGTAAAATGGTGAACGTCTGTAGTCGCTTATGATTCACAAAATGCCCTTGACACTGAAGGGTACCCTGTTTATAAGATCTATCGTGCTGTATGAGTCTGAATGCTAGCCTATGAAGGAAATAGAGGACGTAATGTTTGGTCACATTTTCTTATTATTATTATTATAAATTCGTGCGAAATTGTGCAGACATCTATTTTAAGCTATTGCATAGCTTCTATCGCATGCCTTAAGCGTAGAGACCGAATCCAAAAATTCCTTAACGAAAAAACCTAACACCCCCCACTCTGCCTACCATATAGCTCGGCCGAGCGTTCGCTTAACGTATATATGGTACGACTGTACAAAGCTCGCACGGATCGAGGCGAGCTGCTCCGAAATCGGACGAATACGTAATCAGCTGTTTGTGAGAAAGTATACTGGTGTATAGGTATTTATCATCTATGTACAACAGTGAATATCTGTACTCGTATAAATTGTGTACAAAGTGTTTTCCTGAATAACCTACATGTATTGTAAGATAATAAAAATATTTTGAACAATATTAACTTCTCATTTATTTAATAAAAGAAAAAAATTGTTTTCTTATCGGTCACCACGCTCAAAAAGTGTAAGTTGAATTGATATCAAAGAAAAAAAAAACAAAGGAAAAAAATACTGCATAAATAAAATAAATAAATAGTTATAATTGCATAAGTTAATAAAAAATGCTATGCAATAGCTTTACCGCGGCAGTCCCCGAGTGCCACACGTATTTTTTTATCTTGGAGACTATATGAACTATATTTTAGACAATATACATGATATTTTTTTAAATGTGTATGTATATATATATATATGTATATATATCGGAGGAGCCACTATTGATCTGTGATACCACGCTATTGACAATATCGGGGGTGTTCCTAATGAACTCAAAAGCTACTGGTTGAAGGTATCGGCTGTTTATGTATCTCGATGCGTTAAAAGGCGACCGATGACTAGATGCTAGGCATAATCGTTCAGAAAATTGAACTAGTCATACCTACGGATAATTCGTCGTAACTATATTCAGTGTTGTGTTTCTGTATTACTTAATAAAGGTTTGAATGTGTTGGTGCTTGTATTATAGACAAGAAAAATATTATTTATAAACAAAATAACTTCCTCACCGCCAAAATTGAAAAACAGGAATTACATCTTTGAGATTTACATCAACTTACCTGTAAAAGAAATAAAACTGAGATTAATATAGAGCGACATTAATATTTAGCCTTCATAGTTATGTTTTTCGCATGATTTTTTTATCAAAATATTTTAAAGATTGTTCAGATACTCAATGGGCGCGTTCCAGTAGAAGCTCACAACACTCACAACGCCCTTTTCGCCGTTCCACTAGACAACCGCGAGCGTTGCGGTCGTGGCGAAAACGTCATTGATGACGTCATAGCATACGCTCACGCGAAGCTCACGACGCCCCATGTCTGGACGTGGGTCGACGTGAGCGTTGACAAAATTGGCGGGATTCTCAATAAAGATGGCGACCGTGAAAATGTCATTACTTGATACGGTATAGGATATTTATATTAAATAACATATTGTATTGAAATACGTAAATGAAATACGTTAAAAAGTTTTGATAATTTTACTACTTTTGAAAAAAGTTGTGGATTCTAAAATTCAATTTAAAAATTAATATATAATCATTTCATGGTAATTTAATATTTTTCATTTAACCAATAAGGTCATTTTTATGTTTTTATGATAATTAAAATAAAAAAATTGAATTATACATTGTTTCTTTAATATACTTAAATGAATTTCATAATTATATGAATTTACTGTTAAGACTTACAAAGTGTAACTTAGGTTAAGTTTTTGTTTTATTTTTTCTAGATCGCCATTTTTATTATTTATCTGAACGCTCAAAACGCCCACAAATGCGTTCCACTAGCTCTTACGATCGTAACGCTCGCGAGCTAGTGGAACGGGAAAACTCGCGGTCGTGAGCGTGAGCGTTGTGAGTTTCTAGTGGAACGTAGTCTATATGTAGCATCCGACATGACATTGACAACCAAACCCCTTATGGACTTACTAGCTTTTACTCGCCGCTTCTCTCGCATTCATTTAAAGAACCTAGCTCGGTTCTTTAAAAAAACATTTTTAAATTAAAATATACTGTTAGGTTTGCCTTACACAATTATCATTAAAAAAAAAAATTGGTTGCCTGTAAAGTCGGTATACGGGCGAAAGTTTTACGTGACAACGACTTTGAGTGGTAAAATAATTTTCGTATAGTAGTCTCTCTCGCTCTTAGGCGGGCTAACCATGCCCGAGTGGAAGGGACGCGCGCCTCTCACTCGCTCTCATTGTAAGCGCATAACGTGAGCGGAGCGTAACGCAGTTTCTTGAAGTGTCACCCGGCAAACCAATTTATAAGACGTTGTCACGTCAAAATTATAGTAACTCTGATTTGAACAGGGGTTTCACGGATTTTCAAAGCAACCAATTTCCATCTGAGCTATTTTTGTTTTGACAGCGGCGGCGAATTTTACCTTCATATTCTAGCTATATTTTTTCATTGCCTGAAATATCAGTTAAAAAAAGTTTCAATTAATAAAATCTAGCTAGATCGATCTATCGTCTCCGAAACTACCTACATACTAAGTTTCACGGAAATAGATGACGCCGTATCCGAGATCCTGAATATATACAAATATAAAAATATAAAAGAATTGCTCGTTTAATGATATTAGGTAGACATTAATAATATAGATTGATATACATAGATTTACATTTGACTTATCGCTAATAAATAAAACTTTTTTTAAATGAACAACTGACAATATGTGTGCAAAGTTTCATGATGATTGCTTGAATAGTTAAATCGTAAAAATGTAACAAATAAACAAACAAATTCACTTTTTTTTATATAATTAGTAAGGATCATTTATTACAATGCGTGTTGTTATACGGACTTTTGTGTTCAAGCAAGATGGCGTTTCACTTATCTGTTACTGTTCATTAAATGTAAATAAACACGTAATTAATTAGTCGTAATTAATGCTTTATAATTAAAATTAAATTCTAAGGAATCTTACGTAATATTTTTATAATGTCTGACGCTAAAATAAGGTTGATACAGGCATAAGGACTGCCGACAGTAGTGAAAACTCAAAACGATGTAATAACTTTTCTTTTGAATTTTCAAAATAATTATAGTGTGAATTATTTTTAAGTTCTATAATTTGTATAAAGAAATTATTAACATTAGTCACTCTTTCACATCTACTGTCATTCGGAGCAATAATACATCTTTATAGAATTTGTTAATTAATCAAAGATATGATGGGTTGCCCAGTCTTAATATAAAATATCCATATTAGATGTAGGGTCGTTGAGAGGGTCATTCTGCAGAACGAGGTGGCGGAGAGGGCCCGCGAGGTAGACCCGCTGAGTGACCGTCTTCGTCAACGGAGGACCGGCAGAAGGAGGCGACGCTTTATCCAACTCCTCCTGCCACTGTAGCCGGACCTGAGGGGATGGGCCGGGGGCTCATCTCCTCATTGCACAGGTCCGGCGGACGAGGGGAGGCAGCTGGTGTGTACCCCGTCTGCCTCTCTATAGGTAGGAGCCCGGCGGCCACCTTCCGCCGGGCGGATGTTTGGGGCGGGTCTATAAGGTTGATTAGCTGGAACGATCCCTTGTCGCCCCAACCATTGCAGTCTGTCGGTACACCGTGGAGTTTTAGTCCGTGCGAGTCGGACATAATCCACCCTTTCATCCGGTTTCTCTTTCTTTCTTTCTTAAAAAAAAAAGGTCTTTATACTACGCATCGCTAGTCTGACGCAAGTTGGGCGCAATACTGTTGGTCATGCTTATACATGTCATTATGCGAAACTATCGGTGTAATTAAAAAAAAGTTAAATACGTGTTAAATACCTGCTTTAAAAAGGTTTCGTATTAAATGCACCGCGCTTGCCCGGGGCAAGTTCTCGTTATATTTTTTTAACCTAAATTAACCAAAGCGAGACAAAAGATCAAGATGGCGAACATTCAGCGAGCGCGGTGCATTTAAAACGTAACCTTTTTAAAACAAGTATTCAATACGTATTTAACTTTTTTGTATTAACACCGTATGAGTTTATCTCCTGCCAAGATTACCGCTCGACGCACTTAAAGAAGTTCTCACTTTAATAAAATAGTTTATTGTAACAATTATAGTTTTTCTCTGCGGTGATAAGCTGTCGGCCATATTTGTTTGTTATTTGAAATGATTCGAACAGAAGAAATAGATTTATCTCTATCGAGTTTAATTACATTTTAATCCGCGGTCAAAGTCACATCCGATAGCCGCGTTTGTTTTTAAATATTGAATATTCCGATCGTCACCGTAAATATAAGCTTCTGATATATCGACTTCTAATTCGGTTCATGTAAAAACTTAATGTATAAATAGTTCACGTCCGCTCCGCTGGCACGTGTTTCAATAATTTAACACTTTTATCAACGTACTGTGTATAGTATAGTACTGGAGTTTTCTATTTCATATATTGAGATAACATCGGTGATAATTATGACTTTTATGGAAGTGCAAAATACTTCAAATATAATACCAATATCCATATTAAATATTGATCTGAAATATCAGCAAATATATTTTTGACTGAATCGGGATATATATAAATTTACACGCATTAATGTAAGTTATAATACAGATTTTTTATAGTATATTTACTACGAAAGGATACACAGTAATTGTAGATTCTTGTTAGGTACTGAGATCAAATTTGACAAGATGTTAGTAATTTATACTGATTTGCGACTTTCTTTTAGTTTGTCGCATGTTTGGTTACCTAATGTATACAAACATCTGAATCCTTTGCTTTTTGATGTTATGAAGCAGAGAGATCCAGGGTGTTTATCTTAAATTATACTATATTTATCATTAAGCATAGTGTAGCCACTTTGCCGAGTTACAAAATAAATACTCTCAAACGTTCTAACATTTTTTTTTTCGAACTGACTTTACTATTGACCAAATGAAGTCTTTACAGCGTCACCGGACTACAATTCTAACATTGGATTTTTAAGGAATAACTGTTCATTTGAACTACACATCATTTTAGTTTTGAATTATGTTATAAAGCCCCATCTAGCGATAAAAGCATGAATCAATTCCACAGAAGCATAACAAAGTACGCGCTGTTATGAGTTCTATATTAAAGCCCCTAGATGTCGCCCGTAAATCAAAGTGAATTGACATGTTTATCGTCTTATATTATTAAAATAACAGATAAGTTCAATAAATAAGCAAATATTATACATTGATAAGTAAATCACCAATGAGTAATAATATTAAACAAAACATTAAACATAATTATGATAAATTTATTTATATAGTAATAAAGTTAGTTCAAAGTGCAACTATGAGAAATCTGTATCATAGTTAACAAATAATAACAATTGTCGAATGTATTAAAAAAAAGTGTATGAGTGTACACGTTAGAAGTTATACTTCTTTGGTGTAACAAGATAAAAATCTTTTAAATGTAATCTACTTATCTTTTTTTTCTATTTTATATTTTTAAATTTTTTGATACATCTTTTTTTTTATCTTTCGCCTTATTATTACGTTTTTGGAAAAATAACTACACTAACAATAGAAAAAAGGTTTTTTATTTATTTATTTAAGGTCCACAAAACTTGGTTCATTGAACAAAAATGGACACGAACTCTCTACTAAATGTGAACACTACATATATAAATTATGAACACAAATATTACAAAAAACATTTAAATATTTTTTTTTTAGTTGAGGCCAAAGAAACATTTAAAAAAATATCGAATGTGAAACGTAAACTATTACAAAAAGAAAGCATGCGATACAAAGGGCAATGTTGGCTTACATTTATTATTAAATACATTGAAAGTTTTAATACAAAGAAATACAAACAACAAATAGAAAGAAACAAAATATTGACTGTAGCTAACTTCAGGGTGTCTGCTTTTCGTGACGGTGTGCGCGCGCATCGTAAAATTTAATCTCATCATTTATCCTCAACGCGCCAAAAGAAGTAAAATTTCAAAAAATCTAAATCATATTGAAAAGTTATATTATTACACTATAAAAGATACTATAATTAGGTTTAATATAAAACCCTTTTTGACTTAATAACTATAATTCATTCAATAAATCACTGTTTACTAGGTCAAAGTTATGCAGTTTCAAATTACAATGATATTTTCAGTCGTTGGCGGCGGCGCCACTGTCTACGTTCATTTAACGAATTTATATGTATTTTTTTAGTACATTATTTTGTCACCAGTAAAATTATTGTGGTTTTTATTGATACGGTGAATGAACATGGGGAATTTTAATCATGGCAAATATTAGGGTGATTCGATATGATTTACTGATACGGTTTTAAGGTGCGACTAAAGGCAGGAAGAATTCAAAGTGTGTTAAATTATAATAAAATGTGTTCTGACAATGGCGGGGGTTACAACATATAAGTGTTTTAGATCAAACTGTACCAATTAAATACAAAAGTAACAAATGCTTTTTGGAATAATCTGAATCTCCAAAGCATTTGTACTCTTCTCGCATGTAGCGCCATCTAGTAATACAAACAAAAATAACTGGTGTTTATAACTTTTTTCTCGTAAAGATTGCATTATTGTCACACAAAAGTACATAACAATTTTGAAGTAGAGTCTTTGGCGGGATCTTAGTCTGTCATGTAGTGGGTGTTATATTTTATTCCTAATCTTGTGTTATTGGACTCTATATTTTGTAAATTTGGTGGTGTTTTACGTAATATAGTTAGTTTATTGTGCATAAGTGAAGTGGATGGAAAATAATACCACGGAGCATGAAATTCTGAGATGCCACAAAAACTCCCAAGAATGTTCTAACAAGGCATCCACCATCTTGTTAGAATATTGACTCACACGACGCTTAATATTATTGACTACTCGACAATGGCAGTAATAATCAGAAAGATTGATTGCCAAAAATAAAGTAAAAAAAAAATCTGAAGTGACTACGTTATAGTAGACCTGGCAAGTTCTTTACAGCTTAACCAAACTACAATATTCAGCCATCTGCTAGCATCTGGATTAATCATTGACCAAATGAAGCGTTTTAATTACTTTTTATTGTTTTGCAATGAGACACCAGCGGCCAATCACTCCAGGCGGAAGTAACATACACTCTTTTTTTATATCATATAGGAGGTAAACGACCATGCGGGTCACCTGTTATTAAGCGATCACCGCCGTCCATAAACACCAGCAACCCCAAAGGAGTCGCAAGTGCGTTGCCAGCCTGTGTTTGGGGGAATGGAAAGAAAGGAAAGGGGGAAGGGAGGGGAGATAAGTCTTCGGCGCTCTCATTGGCCGAACGAAACGCAACAATGCAAGCACTGTTACTTCACGTCGGTTTTCTGTGAAAAAGTGGTACTACCCCAAACGAGCCAACCCATTCATGCGGAAACCAATAATAGCTTCAGCGTGGTTCTATTACCATGCATCATACCGGCATGCGACATTCCTATACAGTCCACTATTATGGATGTAACTCCTAACGGGTCACGATCCAATGAAATAGAAATGTTATGTCCTTTCATAAGAAATATTTCATATACAATAAAATCATGTAAAAAAACCTTCTTCTGGAATCAGGGCGCCAGTAATTAAGGTTGTGAAAATGTGAAAACTTCTTTGGACAAACTGAACATAGAACGCGGGTCGTTGACGTCAAATCGGATTTACTCGGCTTGCTGACAAACTGAATCGTGTGTTCTCGGCTGCAGTCATCATCTTACCCTTATCCCTTTCAAGTAGGGTCGGCACAACATGTTTTCCACTTTCGCTTATTCGGCGTCATCTCAATGTCACACCTATTACAACACGTATCATTTTTCACACAATCCATTTATACATTTTTCAGTCTTCTTCTACTCTTGTGCCCATCCACTATCATACTCAAAACTGTTTTAGTTACAGGACTTTAATTTTTTCTCATAATATGCCTATATTATTATTAACATATACCATGCTAACCTATTACTCCTCAACTTCTCTATCACTAGTAACTCTTCCAAACTTCCCCTGATATAATCATCATCATCAGCTCCTATGAGACCCACTGCATGGCTATAGGCCTCTTCTCGAAGTATGGTATGAGCGTAATCACCACGCAAAAATAATGAGATACCGTTTTTGTAGGGTAATGAATTTTCTATAAGAATGTCTGTTGATCTTTTCAGAACCTGAGGTCGAGTTACGAAATTCCAAAGTTAAATAATAAAAAAATCCTGTGTTAAATAATAAGAAATGGAAAAATTCACCTCGCGACCTCTAAACATTAAGACTCTGATTTTGACAGAGTTTTTATTTTAGTGCTCTGTGTCTCTGACAAAAATTCACGATTTATTGTAGATAAAAAAATATTTTTTTCTGGTATACTCCTAGTCTACATACAAATAGGCGAAGTCAAAACAATTCAGAACATTTTTCACGTCTGTTTGACAATCGATTTTCTTTTTTCGTTGTTTAGTAGTTAATGACGAACTGAGGTCGTATATACCAAGTGACTATTTAAAGTTTAACACCCTTCAATCCTTTGGTAGTTCATGGTCACATTTAACATATAATATCAAAACAAATAATAATAGACAACAAAGAGAAGCTGAAATCAAATTTGTCTTATATAGTATACTTTTAAACGCAAAAAAATCACATCTCAGTTCAATGAACAGCATTAAAGGGACGCTTTTCAAGGTTGATCATTACGTAACTGCTTATGGTTGGAACGCCACGCGATCGAACAAAAAGAAATGGGGCGTGGGTCAAGGTGGGAGACGCGGGCAGGACTGCGCGACACAGTGTGATTCTTTGTTTTGCTTATTATTACACCAGTTTATTTTTACGTAAATCACCTGATGATGAGTGTATGTCAGTCTTGTTTTTCTCAAGATAATTAGGTCAAATATTAAGCACCTATTTTATAATTAACTAGCCTCTGCCCGCGACTTCGTTCGCGTGGAATAGATACACTAACACCAACAATAACACGCAGCAGTTCTCAAAAGGAAAAAACATCCCGATTTTGAATCATTTTTCATCTTTGCTCCGCTCCTATTGATCTTAGCGTGATGATATATAGCCTATAACCATTCTCGATGAATGAGCTATATAACATTGAAAGAATTATTCAAATCGGACCAGTAGTTCCTGAGATTACCCCTTACAACGCCACAACATCACAAACTCACAAACTTTTACCTCTTTATAATATTAGTATATAAGTATAGATATAGAACGAGAATCGACTAATGATTATCCTGTAAAAATATTGCTGGCGTCTAACCAGTCACGCTGTATAAAACATGTTAGTAATAGTTTCTTTGTGCATACCACCGACGAATCCAAATTGTTTATAAGTCTGTGTATGTATGTCTTTATTTTATAGTGTCGTTTTTTCGTTTCAGCGAGTTCGAAATCACAGATGGACTAAAAGTTTCCATTAAAAATAAAACAATAAAGAAAATATATTTTTGAAACGAAATTGTGTTACTCTATTTGTCCCATTTGGGCCTACAATTATAAGATACTACAATAACGATGTCGTTCACGTAATATTTTTTTTTAACAACACAGAAATCCAAACCGCGCGTCGGGGATGTTTTGAACCGGCGCCAAACCGTCTGCCCTACATACTCAGTTTATTTCTATGTTTGCTTCTATGCTCTTACATAGCTTTAGAGTAATCTGAACTCTTGTGCTATAGGATTAAAGTGCAAATAATTCTGCTAATTTTTATCAGTACTTAGTTGTCGTTTCATAAAATTAATGTTGCGTTGCGGAGAACAATTTGTGAGATGTTTGTGAGTCATGAATATTGAGATATAGGACGCGTTAACTATGGTCGGATGATAATGTAGAGAGATTTAATACAGTAGTTTCACAAAGAGCATTGTTTACTTTTGCTGATTAGGGGAAAGGGGCAGTCAGAAATTACACTCTGCTTACATAACTTGAATGGCCCCTTACGAATACAGTAAAGTTTCACTAATCCGGCACTTTGAAAACCAGGGGATTATTGGAATGTTCGGATTATAGGCTTGTATAGAGAAACTAGACATTTTTTGGAGGTCACACTGATGCCGGTGCGCAAACACGGAACGAAACAATGATATTATAACAGCGCCCTGTTAAAACTTGGCTAGCTTTTTTTTTAATATATCATATAGCAGGCAAACGAATATGCGGGTCACCTGTTGTTAAGCAATCACCGCCGTCCATAGACACTAGCAACCCCAGAGGAGTCACAAGTGCGTTGCCAGCCTGTGTTTGAGGGGATGGAGAGAAAGGAAGAGGGATTAGAGAAGGGAGTGGAGATGGGTTTCCGGCGTTCTTACTGATCGAACGAAACGCAACAATGCAAGCACTGTTACTTCACGTGGGTTTTCTGTGAGAGGGAGGTGCTACCCCGGACGAGCTAACCCATTCATGCTGAAACCAATAATAGCTTCAGCGTGGCTTTACCACCTATAAGAACCGCCTTTTCACCTATTAAAGCTAGCTAGCTAGTTTCTTTTTAACAGTTGCCGCCCTGACAATCCGTCAGTATCTAAACAACATATATCTATTTCTTTTTCACCACCGATATTGAGAATATGCTTTCTCACTTCCACATTTTATCTGAGACGGTTGTTTTCCTACCATTTGTTTTGTCGAAATATCATGTAAATAACGTATCTACACGTTTTTAATATATATTATCGACATAAATTTATAATTGAATATAAATACTATTAATGTTAGTTATAACTTTTTGACATGGTGTCCTCATCGACGATCCAAACTCGTACTCCCCGACGCTGGCTGGTAGCTCATCCACACACTCTTTTTTTTACGAACTGACTACGCTATTGACCTAGCAAGGTGCTAACAGCTTCACCGGATTACCGCGCTTCACCGAACTACTCTACACACTCTAAAACCTAATAACACGGACCACTAAGGCGAGCGCTTAAGGCACTCAGCCGATTTTATTTTGGCAACCAGCTCAAGGGTGCACGGCACACCTCGGCTTGGCTGTTGTCTGTTGCATGCAAAATCGCGACCTATCTTAGCTAACCTAGCTAACTATTCATTAATGTATGAGTTGTTGAAACGTATATGTGTACCAAGCATACACGCCTCAACAACTCCTCCATATATTTATTATCGGAAAATTGAGAGTTTTTCAGTTCGATAAGGGAAAAAAGTAAACCCTTCCACTTTCATGTGTAAGCGTGTAGGCGTTCACGTGTGTGGGGGTGATCGTGTTCATGACAGTAACATATGTTGTTAAAATACATTTAACAGTTACAGAATATAGAATAAAGAGTTACAAATAATACAGTTGACAAAATACACATGTAATAAAAAAATTAACTTATCACCGCATACTATAACACAAAGTCCTCCGCCATGTCTGTCTGTCTGTCTGTTCACGATAATCTCAAATAGTATTAAACGGTCTTTCATGCGGTTTTGATTAATAGATAGAGTGATTTACGAGGAAGGTTTGAGTATACCATTTGTCAAGTTTTTTTTTTTTGTAAATTGGTTGAAATATATTGATAATTGTTCAAAATGTCGGAAAAAGTCAAGCCGCCTGGGAGCTTTCATTGAGAACGCTGCCCTTTGACATTTAACAAAACAATTGAACGACTCAGACGAAGTTGCGGCTATCAGCTAGTTTTATATAAACATATGCTATGTTCAATTGTTATATTATCTATCTATCTATCTAATACCTTTAAACGAGCAATTCTTGTTTATTTTTATATTGTTATATATTCACGATCTCGGAAACCGCGTCGGCGATTTCCGTGAAACTTAGTATGTAGGTGGTTTCCGGGACGATAAATCGATCTAGCTAGATTTCATTCATATAAAACCTTTTATGTGAGTTTTCAGGTAATTAATAAATATAGCTAGAATATAAAGGTAAATTTCGCCGCCACTGTCATAACAAAAATAGCTCTGATGAAAATCGGCTGCTTCGAAAATTCGTCTAACCCCAGTTCCATTCCTAGTGACAGCAAAAGAGATATCCTTTGTTTTTTTTTTTTTATAAATATGCTAATTTTGTGAGGCAAACCTAACAATTATTTTTTATTTAAAAATGTTTTTAAAGAACTGAGCTAGGCTCGGTCTTCCAGGTATTTTTATATTATACACTGACCCTACTTAAGTAAAATAAGGACATTCAATATGTGCAATAGTTTTTGTAGCAAACAGCCAGTCTAGTTCATTTGCAAGTCATTAAGTTTGAATGATATCACACATCCGAGCCATTACAGTTTGTTCTACCCGTAAACACGGTAGCGGGGGCGTGAACGTTGCCCACTCACTGTCACCGTATTTCAATGTCAATATCATTTGATACTGCTCAGAACATATACAGAAATACGAAACTACTTATTATATTACTAGCTGTTACCCGCGGCTTCGCACGCGTTTTTTTTTTAATATATTAAATAAATTTAAAATTGTCATCACGCATCTAGTGTCAAATACAATAATACTCTTTCAAAAATATTTGTAAGTATCACACGCACATCTTCTACTGTAACAGGTAACGTGTACATTATATATGTGAATACTAATAGTGTATCGAATGGGATGGGATTTATCATCAGCCACATAACTGGAACTTGAAACTACTATATATATATATATATCATCCTGAGTGTTCACTTACACTATATAAGAAAGTAATGAAAACATTAAGCTAAACACTATCAAACAATATGTGTTAAATCTTTTATTATATAGATATAATATGTCCATAGTGTCGATATAATTAATTTATTATTATACCTTGCTATAATTTAAATCACATGTACACATATGACTTTCAATTATATTTATTCTTGGAGTCCAGTACACCGCACGTCACACGCGCATGTCTACAGTGAACAACATATTTTTGATTAATTTCACACAGAAGAATGCACGGATAACAGTTCATCACTACATAGTGTAAAACAAAGTCCTATTCCACGTCTGTCTATATGTCTGTTCGCGATAAGATTAAAAACTACAGAATGCATCTTCATGTCGTTTTCACTAATATATAAAATGATTCTTGGGCAAGGTTTAGGTATAGTCTGTCTTATTATCAGGGCGAGCAACGCCTGCTGAACCCGCTAGCTTAAAATAAAACAGCCAATTAGTTACTTATTTGCCCGTAAAATTCCCGTTCGAATATTACTTGTAGTCCGCTGAAGCTGTAAAGACCTTGCTAGATCAATAGCGTAGTCATTTCTAAGAAAAAAAAACTGTTCAAATAGGTCCAGCGGTTTCGGAGATTACCCGGAAAAAATAAACAAATAGACATATCGACAGCATTAAAAAAATATTGATATTTGTAGCACCACAGATATATGTATGTATTCACCAAAAAGTATTTATTTTAATATTATGTACACACACTTTATTTTTATAATATGTAATATATCACAAATTAAAAATTGGAAACAAAACTAACGTAGAATAAAGTTTTTGGCGGGATTTCAGTCTGTCATGTAGTGGATTTTATTCATAATCTTGTGTTACTTGTCTCTATATAGTGTTAAATTGGTGACGTTTTATGTAAGTTGGTTCGTTTATTGTGCATAAGTGAAATGACTGAAAAATAATATCACGGAGCATGAATTCTGTGGTATTGAAAATTAAGAAGATAAAAATTTATGAAATATTATATAGAGGATTTGGCGCTTATACCTTTACATTAACTTGGACATAGAAGAAAGCTACCTATGTTCACAACTTCAGAATTGGCAGTGTGGGTTAATTCCTTCGACTGTCTTATTGGACGAATATTATTACTACTAAAGTATTTGAATAGCAACACAAAATAAACTTTAGAAATGTTCGCGATATAAACGTAACACGTATAATTAAAAATTGTAAACAAAACTAACGTAGAATAAACTTTTTGAATAGGAACACAAAATAAACCATGAAAATATTTTCAATAGAATATTATCGCGTCACCATGGCAACGCATATAATACTGACATTAACACGCAGCGGAAGCTTCCAAAATAGCCCGATTTTGAGACATTCTTCATCAGTGCTCAGCTCCTATTGGTTTTAACGTGATAATATGTAGCCTATAGCCATCCTCGATAAATGAGCTATCTAACACTAAAAGAAACTTTCAAATCGGACCGGCAGTTCTTGAGATTAGCGCGTTCAACCAAACAAACAAACAAACAAACTCTTCAGCTTTATAATATTAAGTATAGACTAGCAGACCTGGTGAACGTTATCTCGTCCTGATAATAAAAAAATGACAATTTATATACCTAAACCTTCCTTACGAATCAATGTATCTACTGATGAAAGCCGCATGAAAATCCGTTCAGTAGTTTTTGAATTTATCGCGAATAGTCAGACAGACAGACTTGGCGAGCACTTTGTTTTATACTATGCAATGATATAATATAATATATGTATATATAATATTATTAGATATGTTTTATAATAAATTAAACTACACTTTCTATCCCGAGACTTTATCGTCCTATATTTTTGAAATGGAAAACTTCTTTCGGCGCGTTTAGCGGTATTTTTCACAGGATATCAATTTATAATTTTGCGTCATGACATGCTAGTAAGCATAACCGTATTGCGCTTGCGTGGCTTAAATTAGACTAGCAACGCGTAGTGTAGAGGCTGTCTGTACATGTAATATTGATCTATACTAATATTATAAAGAGGTAAAGTTTGTGAGTTTATGACGTTGTGGAGGTAATCTCAGGAACTACTGGTCCGATTTGAAAAATTCTTTCATTGTTATATAGCTCATTTATCGAGGATGGTTATAGGCTATATATCACCATGCTAAGACGAATAGGAGCGGAGCAACAATGAAGAATGTATAAAAAACGGGTGTTTTTTCCTCTTGAGCGCTTTCGCTGCATATTAGTTAGCACAAATTAACTATATCCACGCGAACGAAGTCACGGGCAGAGGCTAGTATTTTTTAAATCATTATACGTTTCATTTATTAATAAATTTTATAAAAATGTATATAATTTTTATTCCGATTGCCAATAGATATAAAAATGAAACTAATCTTAAATCTGAAATTTAGTTATTGTCATTTGCACTATAATTAATACGGAAATTCAAAACAGAACACATTTATTTCATTGTTTTGGGGTTTCAATTATGTCGGCAGACCTTATGACTGCCTCGACTGTTTATTTTTATTTTCTACGTTATTACAATGCAAATCTGCACAATAAACAAATTATATTACGAAGAATACCACGTTACACAATACGCTTTCAAATAGCGCAAGCTTCAAAATAAAAATTGCCATGTCAGATTATGAATTCCATTAAAAATGCGATGGTAAAATTAAATGGTACTACTTTGGTAGTATTTACAAACTAGCATAATTCTAGGAATGTAAGAGCGAGATAGCTACACTGAAATATCTCCTTAGTTGTATAACTCATAACTTCTATCTTTATTAATTTTATTAATGCGAAAGTAACTCTGTCGCGTTTTGACGTCAAAACTACTGAACCGATTTAAATGAAATTTGGTACACAGATAGTCTAAAGCCTAAGAAAGAACATATTTTTAATACGAAAAATGTGTTGTAACGAGTTGAAAGGCGGATGAAAAATTGTATGGAAGGATCGTCTTGTTTAGAGCTAAAAGCTTAGGATTTATCTTTTAGCTGTTGATTTGATATACATAAATATGACATTCAAATTGAGTAAAAGTTTTATCCTCGATGGTTTAAAATAACAATAGGAAATAGAGGATGAAAGATTGTATGGGAATGTGTTAGGTTCCGCTCCGATTTGAAAACATCTTTCAGTGTTAGATAGCGCATTTATCGAGGAAGGGTTTAGGCTATATATATATCACACTAAGACCACAAAACACAAATGAAGAGTGTTTCAAAATAGGGATTACCGTCCGTATTATTTAAAAATATTTTCACCTTCAACGAAGTTAAAATTAGCGTTAGCGGTTAGACCAAAGTAACTATTTCACGCAGACGAAGTCGCGGGCAGAAGCAAGTCCTTTATAAAGATACAAATGTAGACAAAATTGTAGTACCAGAAATATGTGTTCTGTGAACGAAACGGAACCGTGTGAATCGGCTCCCAAAATACTCCTACGAACGTATTTGTGAAAGTAAGCTAATTTTATTCAAGTTTTATGTGCATCTCGGCCTTCGCTATACATTAAAATGAAATCCGTTCGTAATAACAAGCACATCCAAAATGTAACAAAGAGGTCACCTTCAATATTATAATGGTTCTATGAATTTTGCATGTATTACACACAAACATTATACCCGAAAATAATAATGTCTGTCGTAGGAATGTTCATGCAAAAAATATTTGTATTTTCGATATATCGATTAAAGTTCATATTTTATATGAGATACTAAGGTACAAAAGGAGGCAAAACGAAAAGCCTCTATTAAGAATTTAAAGTGCAATCAGTATTAGGTGATGTACTACTTTTTTTTTATAAACTTGATATTTTACATATTAAATCTTCCGTAAATAAAATATTCATCACTCATGGATATATTTAGATGTATGTCAAAAAAGTTTAAACAATAGAATATATTTTTTTTTACTTCTTATGAAACTACAGATTTTTTTACAATTTTAATTATATTTAATTAATTTTTACAATCATACTACTGTTTTTTTTTTTATTATTGAGTTATTTAGATAAGTTTGAGTTATAATGCTGAACCTAAGCGTTACTGAGGTCTCTAAAGCAGTAACTTTAATTGAAAACGGATACACTTACAATGGGGTTGCTTAAGTGGTGACAGACACTGTTCAGTAAACGTTCGATGTTTGGTATATCGAATGTCCTAACGCTGCGCGTTATAAAAGACGTCCGCAATGCTTTTTTTTTCTCGAACTGACTACGCTATTGACCTAGCAAGGTCTTAACAGCTTCACCGGACTACTAAGGCGAGCGCTTAAGGCACTCAGCCGATTACGTCCGCAATGCATTTTTACCGACCCTCCTGATTTAATTACGTCAGCGAACGATCAGTACCAGCCTGTCCCTCGAAACAGAGCGTGTTCACGCCCGCGTATCCACAGATAACGCCGCCGTGGTCTGGGGGTTAATTTCGCTCCCGCACACCCGATTAGGCCTCCCATGGCAGCGGCTCAAGCCTAGGTTCGATCCCTCGGTAGGGAGCCCTTGAGTGCGTCGCTTGCGCGATACGGTGACACACAAATATACATCACTGCTACAACACTACACGATCACCCCCACACACGTGCACGCCTACACGCTTACACATGAAAGTGGAAGGGTTTAGTTTTTTCCCTTATCGAACTGAAAAACTCTCAATTTTCTGGTAATAAATATATGGAGGAGTTGTTGAGGCGTGTATGCTTGGTACACATATACGTTTCAACAACTCATACACATATGAATAGTTAGCTAGGTTAGCTAAGATAGGTCGCGATTTTGCATGCAACAGGCAACAGCCAAGCCGAGGTGTGCCGTGCACCCTTGAGCTGGTTGCCATAATAAAATCGGCTGAGTGCCTTAAACGCTCGCCTTAGTAGTCCGGTGAAGCTGTTAAGACCTTGCTGGGTCAGTAGCGTAGACATTTCGGAAAAAAATATATATATATATCGAATGAATTCGATAGGCTATATATTATCACGCTAAGACCAACAGAAGCGGAGCACCAATGAAGAATGTTTCAAAATTAGAATTTTATTCATTTTGAAAGCTTCCGCTGCGTGTTAGCGTTAGTCTAAAATAACTATTCCACATAGACGAAGTCGCGGGCAGAAGCTTATTTAATAATAAAATAAAAGAATCTGATCATTAATTACAAAAATTACTTGTAACAAACATAAAATCTTCTCTGTTTATAAAAATAGTATATATAGATATCATTGCGTAAATATTAAAAAAAAAATAACATAAATCTTCGCATCGCAAACGAGCGTTATCTGATTTTCCTGCTTATATCGCAACACGGAAACAATTATCACATTAGGTTGTTCAATTAGTAAAAATTGAGGTATTTTATAACACCTTGAAGCTAGAGAAAGTTGCTTCTGCAATAACACTCCAGTACCAAAAATAAAACACATTTAGTTCAACACAGGGCAACATTAAGGAATTTTTATAGGAGCCACATATTCATATTTTGAATGTTTTAGTAACAATAATATATGTTCATAATTGTACTACAATTTGGTGTGGATGGATTGTGTGAAAAATGATATGTGTATAAAAGGTGTGAATACTGAGATGACATTTGATAGGAGAGAGTGGAAAAAGAAAACATGTTGTGCCAACCCTACTTAGGTGGGATAAAGGTAATGAATTGTACTACAAATTGCAATAATTTCCTTCAAGTTTACAATACGTTTACTAGCTACATATTTGTAATGCCCAGTAGATCATGACGAGATACGGGACATCATTTATGATTTATCTTAATTGTGAGAGTAAAGTGGGCTGTACGATATGTAAATAATAATTTAAATAAAAGAAGAGTGAACGTTAAAAGAAACAGCTTGTTACAGGCGGATATTCAACCGAAGACTAGTTAATTAATATAACAAAAAGAAATAAGTTTTTCTCAATACAATTTAATTTAATGATTAATTCTATTTGCCAACACAAATATATTCTTAATTATTATTTAATTCTCCCTAAATACAAGCAATGCGAGTATTAATTATGTATGTTCTGGGAGACGTAGAACAAATCCCCATAAACGGAATTTGTAAAAAATATTATTTAAGCAATTATAGTGTCGTAAACAACTCGGATTGTAAAAAAATATGCATATTTCTTATGCTCTACTAACTTCATAATTCATAACATATATCGGGGGAGCCACTATTGACCTGTCATACCACGCTATTGACTATAGCGGGGGTGTTACTAATGACCTCAAACTCTATTGGTAGCGGCTGTTCATTTCTACAAATTCAACCCTTAACACGATGAAAAAAGGGACGTAAGTTCGTATGAAAACCCTTCATTCTCCATAAATTATTCATTTGTAAAATTAGAATTACAATTTTCAGCGGTCTTGGCCTTTTGTTCTGTTTGCACCTCTTTTATTGGATGCGAGGACATATTGGTTTATATTAATTGTATAGCAAACAGTTATTTCCTAGTTATTCTTTTATATAATAATAAGATAACAAAATGTGTGGTAAATCATCTGACAGGAATAATCACCTCTCTAGCAATACGATTACCAATTCACTATAATATATTTTTCTTAACTCCAAATTATAATTAGTTGCTCATTTCATAGTCCATATAATAATATTAAATATAAAGAAAACAGTAACTATTGAAAAAAACTTATAATTACTTGCATTTACAAATTTGGGGGGTCAGGGACTTATACTTAAACCTAACTCCGTTCTTGTACAGTCAGTATTTATTCGGACGGTAACGGTATCCGTGGCTAAGATGGTAGTGTTTGTATGTAAAACCTGTTCAACAACACAAGCAAGCTCCATTGTTAATTATTCAACTAGGTACTTCATAAACACCACAAACATATAACTTACAGATATACATAATGTTATACTCTAGTTGAAATATCTATTTACCACGGAGTTCAGAGTTCTATTAAAGTAAAATAAATTAGTCATTGGTCTGACCTATTTGAGATAAAGAAAATAGGTATTCTAAAGAGAAAACCTTACTGGTGTGATTACAAAAAAGTTAAACACGTATTTTTTTTTAACTTTATTTTTAGCAATCAATCTCTCAGATTATAACTGCCATTGTCGTGTAGTTAATAATATTATAAGCGTCGTGTGACTATTTAAATATTCTAACAAGATGGTGGCTCCTCTGTTAGACCTTCTAGGGAGTGTTTGTGGCATCTCAGAGTTTCATGCTCCGTGGTAGTATTTTCCATTCACTTCAATTATGCACAATAAACTAACTATATTACGTAAAACACCACCAAATTTACAAAATATAGAGTTCAATAACACAAGATTATGAATAAGATATAAAATCCACTACATGACAGACTAAAATCACGCCAAAAACTCAATACGTATTCAATACTTACTTCAAAAAGGTTTCGTATTAAATGCACCGCGCTCGCCCGAGGCAAGTTCGCGTTATCCTCTTTTCGCAAGTCTAACCTAACCTAACTAAAGCGAGACAAGAGAGCAAGATGGCGAACATTCAGCGAGCACCGTGCATTTAAAACGTAACCTTTTAAAGCAAGTATTCAATACGCATTTAACATATTTGTAATAAAACCGTACAGGCCTCATTTTAAGTGATATTCAAAATAAAAAATACGTTATCTAATTTAGGCCCTGAGAAGGCAGTTATGAACGTCAGAGCTCCCACCGGTTCTCAAAACAATCCAATCATCGGGAAGCACTTGCAAGAATCTCGATCTGGTTTATCGTTTCAAGATGCCTATTTTTGGAAACATACATAGTTACATTTGTCTTTAGATGCAAAGAAATTGGCATTATTTACAGACGTTACCATCGTTTACATATTGATCCACTCTGTAATAGCCTTTAAGCATTAAAACCAGCTTGACTTGGTGCTTGAAATCATCAAATCGTTTGACAGTAATTGTTTGTGGATGTGTATGCGTTTTTGTGTGTGTTTGATTCTCTATATGTGACAGTGTGCTTGTGATTATATTTCCAGGATTCACTACATAAACATAGGTGTATTAAAATGAATATATTCTACCTGAATTATCCCTTACTGTTGGGAAATAGATAAAATAAGTCGCGAAAAAGAAAATAGTTATTAGAATACTGCTTTATGTGTGTGTGAGAAACTTTCAATAAAATAGTATAATTAACGACATATCGATACATATATTTAGTGCAGATCTCTATTAGGAACTGAGACAACAGTTTTTAAAAGAGTCTAATTTAGTTTTTAAATATATGAGAGCTATATCTATGTATACTGTACCCACATATACATCGTTATACACCTTTTGTGACTAAAGACGCGACGTGCGTCTCTACATGAGTATTAATAATTCCGAATTAGAATATACCCTTACTATATAAACAAATTTGTCAATCAACCAAAACTAGCTACGGCTGAATAGGAATATTACAGAGGCAAGATTACATATCCTCTTTTTGACTAAACATATTTTCCACATATCATTTACAGGTACATATAAATCAAAATATTTATTTCCCAGCAGAGAAAATCTTATAAAATATATAAAATGTACACATACCGCTATATTTTTTTTTCTAAACTTGTTGTTTTCGCAAAAGAATCATTTGGAATTGGCAAAAGAAACGGAGACAGGGCTGATCGCAATTTGATATAATTCAGTACTCACTCCTTTGACGTGTTGCATGAGCGTAATGTTAAGTCACCAAGATTTGTTAGCCCTGATATATACATACTGCTCTACTACACGTAGCTAGTCGCAAGGGCAATACGTGACAAGCATGTCGAGATCATCGGTGCCGCGAACTCATAAGTTTTCCCCTACCAAATAAATTTTAAATACAAAATCACTGAAAGCAGCTAAATAAATTTTCACTTCAAAAAAAAAAAATCATCAAGATATGTATCTGCATCACAACTTTTCACAACACTTCTGACTTGATAGTTCCGTGAAGTTGTAAAGACCTTCCCAGGTCAATAGCGTTTACATTTCGAAAAAAAAAAAACACTTATGACTGTTGTCAAAATTTCATTCGAACATAAGAAATACAAAATACAGATACCTGACTACAATTTACGCTCTACTTGCATTTGATATTTCCATATTCTACTATTTCAATTGCAATATTATCCTGATATTTTGCTCTTGACCCCCCCATCAGCAACTCGCTCCATACCTGTGCAAATATTCAATTGCATAGTAACTGTACAAACCGGGAAGTGTGAGCAAGACAAACTTGTTTCTTGCGACCTGCAAGGTGGTGTTTTGGAGAACAACTCAACGCCAGTGGAATGGATGTAATTATGTTTACACTTTTTTCTTATTTAATATTTACAAATAATATGTAATTGTATATAAAACTACTAGCGTACTATTTGATTTGACCTTTATATTGTTATATTTCCCGACTGTATAAGCTGTTGATGAGTGGGTGCCTACTTCAGCGCTTGTAGTCCGGTGAAGCTGTTAAGACCTTGGTTGGTCAATAGCGTAAATAAACTTCAGCGCTTTTACTTTCAACCGTAAATGTATAAGGATTTCATAGTTGGTTCAGGTCGAGCCGCGAAGTAGTAAACACTTACTAGGCCTAAATTTAATTTATCTATTCTTAAATTATTTTTTTGTTTTCCTTATTTTCATAATGATAACTTAATGTGTATTTAAAATCTTTTTTTTTTTTAAGATTCGTGTTTTTCTCATTATAACAATACAAATTTGAAGGTTTTTAAATCAGCCGAAAACATTGGAAATAAACACTGCAGACATTTTTAGGAAAGAATCCAAGAATACTTAGAATATAGATTAATATTACAAATACGAAATTAATCCTGTCTCTTTGGCTCAAACCGAAGTGTGCCGTGCACCCTTGAGCTAATCGTCAAATAAAATCGGCCGAGTGCCCTAAGCGCTCACCTTAGTAGTCCGGTAAAGCTGTTAAGACCTTGCTGGGTCAATAGCGTAGTCAGTTCGAGAAAAAAAAACCCAGTCTCTTTGTTAACTTTTCAGGTTCAAGCGCTGAACCGATAGCAATTAAATGTAACACAGATATAATCTAAGACATTGAGGAGGCCGTAGATTACATCTTAACCTTTATATACTAGAAAATATCTATAATAAGTCGCGGGAACAATATTACAATATATTTTGCACTATTTCGCAATGTACAAGTCCATTTTAATAGTCCACACTGAATTCAGACTTCTAAAAATAAGTGTTAACGTTATATATAAAAAAAATACATCTTGTCTTACATTCTGTTTCTCGTATTGCTAAATAATTATAATATGTAATTATAAAATGTTACGCGGACCAAATTTAGATCTTAGAGATTCATATCATTAAAATAATTAGTTACTGTCAGTACTTAATTAAGCTGTGTATTGACTTAACAAACATATTATATAATACGTTTCCACGACGTGATCTCCATGAAGATTGGTCTGTATTGACATCCTAACACTGATAAGGAATCATTACTCAAAAAAAAAAAACAGTTTTTTTTTTTCGAAATGACTACGCTATTGACCCAGCAAGGACTTAACAGCTCCACCGGACTACTAAGGCGAGCGCTTAAGGCACTCAGCCGATTTTATTATGGCCACGAGCTCAAGGGTGCACGGCACACCTCGGCTTGGCTGTTGCCTGTTGCATGCAAAATCGCGACCTATCTTAGTTAACCTAGCTAACCATTCATATATGTATGAGTTGTTGAAACGTATATGTGTACCAAGCATACACGCCTCATCAACTCCTCCATATATTTATTATCGGAAAATTGAGAGTTTTTCAGTTCGATAAGGGAAAAAAAGTAAACCCTTCCACTTTCATGTGTAAGCGTGTAGGCGTGCACGTGTGTGGGGGTGATCGTGTAGTGTTGTAGCGGTGATGTAAAAAAAACTGTACGTTTGTCGGTTGTGTAGTTACATTAAATTCCATTTGCTTCGAAAGAGATTTATTTCTGTTCGTATATACAAACATTAAATTTGTTTTTGATTCTTTATAGCTTTTAGCGTTTTGCCAAGATCTCATCCGCTAAATGACAGCGTGATCTAAGTTTTTTTTAAATATAATTGTAGGCAAATGCACAGGTGAGTCAGCTGATCTTAAGTGATCACGACGGTCCATAGACACTAACAACATAAAGGGAGTCGCAAATGCGTTACCAATCTGTGTTTGGCCGGAGTGGGGAGAGCAGGGAGATGGAGGAGGGACGGTGGCCTTCCGGCGCTCTCACCGACCGAACGAAACGCAACAATGCAAACACTGTAAATTCACGCCAGTTTTCTGTGAGAGGGTGGTAAAACCACCATGACCACCTGCCACCTACAAGATGGTAAGCACGCCAAACTTAGAGGGGACTGCCTCTCAAGTCCAGCTGCCGGAATACACCAACAAATGTTTGGTGACAGACTTTCAACTTGAAGATAGTAAGCTAGCCAGGTGGACTTTAGATAAACTTCACCAGCTCGCTATGGTTCCATCACGATATCTTCCTTCACGCGACGTTCCGATTCAATAGCAAAAATTCAAACCTACGTCCATCGTCGCTGTGTTCGAACAAAGGTCACAAATCTGGTAAGATTGTGATGGACTGTTAGAACTTATAAAAAACTAGCTAACCTGGCCACACGTTGCTGTGGCTCAGTAATTCCATGTTCAATTACAATTAAAAAAGAAATTCAAGATCACAACATAGCGCCATCTATGATATAGCTATAACAGTTGGTCTTACTTCTTTCAACAAATTAATTTAAAGCGCCATCTGTTCGAGACTAATGAAACTTAGAGTTAATAACAATAATCAACATTGACAATAATTTAATTTGTAATTAAAAAATATTAAATAATTTAAATCTATACCAATATCATAAAGAGGTAAAGTTTGTAAGTTTATAACAATGTAGGGAGTAATCTCAGGAACTACTGGTCCGATATGAAAAATTCAGCTTTATATAGCCTATTTGTCGATGAAGGTTATAGGTTATATATCATGACGCTAAGACCAATAGGAGCCAAGCATCAATGAAGAATGTTTCAAAATCGGATTTTTTTCCCTCTTGAGAGCTCCCACTGCGTGTTAGCGTTAGCCAAAAAGTAACTATTCCACGCGAACGAAATCGCGAACAGATGCTAGTTCAAATATAAATCACCCTATGTCTCAATTTGGACCAAATTATATATAAATGGAAACTTTCACAAAGATTTGTTGAGTAGCTTCAAAGTTCATCGTGGACAAACATCCATAACACTGGATTTTTATATATTAAGATAGAAAACATATCGTAGCTTGGTGACAAAGATAATTCACCCTTGAGACAACGCGTGTGAGTACTAATTACATACTCTTTACTTGTTAATTGAATAGCGCTTCACAAGGCCGTACAATCGCGCCGACATGCCGCCGGCAGGTCGACGATCCGGATCACCGTTATTGTTACTTTCGTATCGTTCTGTTTGCTTACTGCAAAAGGCTACAGGCTACTGGACATTTGAACTGACCTTTTAAATAATCTTCGCTTTCTAAGGTACGGTTTGTTTCGGCCGTTGATTCACAAGGCCTGTGTGAAATTGGTGGGGTTATACTTAGTCGACAGAGCAGTGACGTAATGTGGTAAGAAAATATTAGGCCAATGAAAAAGTTACAGAAACTGAATATCACAGATAGCAGAAGATGAATTAAGCTGTATTTAGTAAAAGACCGGCATATTTTAAATACTAGTAGAAGCAATGAGAGTAGTAACAATTTTTAGGTAATAGTTTTGTAATAAATCAAAATAAACATTACCGATTTGCCGGATAGTGTACGTACGCCGGACACATAAACTAGCTATCGCTTGCGGCTTCGCTTGCGTCTATGTAAAATTGGCCTATCCATTGGAAACCAATGATATTATTATAATAGCGCCTTATCTAAGTAACATATGACTATTACTTTTTTACCATCGATATTGAGAATATGTCATCTTACTTTCACATTTTATCTAAGAGAACGTGGCGTTACAATATTACTTTACGTATGTGTGCGTTATCGTGCTATTTCTTCTGTCAAAATATTATGTATAACGTATCTACAGGATTTTAGGTAAAATATCATTGACAGAAAACAGTCTTTTTTACGTGTGAATTAGCCTATATACTTTTCCTTTCTTCCAATATATATGAAAAACTTCATGGTAATTGGTTGATTCGTTAATGTGTGAAAACGTATCAATGAAATAAACACACATTTGCAATTTATAATATTGGTAAGTATAGAAGATGACCGTTCTTAACATATTAATTGATTACACTTTACTGGCTGAAATCTCTTTTATAAAAAAAAACTTGAAAAGTATCTACAAAAATCGAATAATCTTAGGTATATTTTCGATATTACAAGGTTATACAAAGCGTCCATAAATAAAACTTCTGTTCCCAAGCGCTTCATCCGTCGCTCCCTCCCACGCGCCAAATGCAGACTCATTCGAGTTGCCAATTTAAGAAAACCTTTCTCTTTTATATTTATTAATTCTATTAAAAATACATTTTCATAAAGGAAGTGACTATTGGCCGTGTTCAATAGTTGTTTCGCCTTTTTCTACCACTTTAACGGCTCTTTGTCATTTGATAAATGTAATAAACGTTTTAATAAATTTGTTAGCGACATTTACTTGACACAATGATGGCTCAACTGAAATTCTATTTGACTTGCGGTAAAGACATTTTTTTTCCTCGAACTGACTACGTTATTGACCTAGCAAGGTCTTAACTGCTTCACCGGACTACGGGAAAAGACAATATGGCAACAAAAGCGTATAAGAATAAAGTCAACGTATTAATTACCAAGTGGTAATTTAAAAAAAATCGGGCGGTTGCTTAATGTTATTAGATATAAGAAAACTGTTTACTACAAAATTTTTATTCATAAAAAGTCTTACAAATTTCTTCAGGATAGCTATAATGATTTATTTACGACGCTATTTCGAGTAATATATTATTACATTTTATACATTTTTATATTCCATTTACGTGAGAAAGTTAATGTAGATATAAATTTTCCTTTACGGCATATTATTTTAATTAATATTATAGAGGATGTCATATATTTAAATTTACGCGCAACAACATTAAAACACTTTGAAGAAACTTACTAAAACTTAACAGTTCATCAAACTCAAACAGTAAAAAAATGGATTACACAGCTCTCGATGACTCGAGTATGCCATGCGTTTTGGCGGACTTACTGAAACGATAAAATTGAAAGATCTTTTGTTACTATAAATATGAACCATATATAGAGGCAAATTAACAGTTTATTTTACGCACTCCGAGTTTTAATATCGCGCTCTTCAAGTCAGTTTAGGCTTCTACACCTAGGCTCTTACAATGGCACAGTGCGAAACCAACTCTGCCAGTCTGTCTGTATAAATTGGTAAAAAGTTCCAGCATTGTAACGTTTCGAGTCTTATTTGTTATCCATACTTACAATTACCTAATTTCATATACAGTTAAATAATAAAGAAAACCGTATAATAAAATGAATTAAAATCTATACTAATATTATAAAGCTGAAGAGTTTGTTTGTTTGTTTGGTTGAACGCGCTAATCTCAAGAACTACCGGTCCGATTTGAAAGTTTCTTATAGTGTTAGATAGCTCATTTATCGAGGATGGCTATAGGCTACATATCATCACGTTAAAACCAACAGGAGTTGAGCACTAATGCAGAATGTCAAAAAAACGGGCTATTTTTTAAGCTTCCGCTACGTGTTAATGTCAGTATTATATGCGTTGCCATGGTAACGCGATAACATTCTATCGGAAATATTTTCATGGTTTATTTTGTGTTCCTACTCAAAAAGATTGTTCTACGTTAGTTTTGTTTTCAATTTTTAATTATACGTGGTACGTTTGTATCGGAAACATTTTTAAAGTTTATTTTGTGCTGCTATTCTAAAAGGTTAGTACTAATAATATTTGTCCATCAATACAGGCGAAGGAATTAATCCATACTGCCAATTCTGAAGTTGTCAATATAGGTAGTTCTTTTGTATTCTCTACCCAGTTTTCTTCTATGTCTAAAGTTAATGTAAAGGTTAAGCGCCAAATGTTCTATATAATATTTCGTAAATTTTTATCTTCTTAATTTTCGAGACCCCAGAATACATGCTCCGTGGTATTATTTTTCATTCATTTCACTTATGCACAATAAACAAACCATATTACATAAAACGCCACCAATTTAACACAATATAGAGTCAAATAACACAAGATTATGAATACAATATAAAATCCCCTACATGACAGACTGAAATCCCGCCAAAAATTCCTTAGAAAGGTTATTCTACGTTTGTTTTGTTCCCAATTTTTGGTTCGTGATATATTACGTATTATAAGAATAAAGTGTGTGTATATAATATTAAAATAAATACTTTTTGATGAATACATATATCTGCGGTGCTACAAATATCATTTTTTTTTTAATTTTGTCGATATGTCTGTTTGTTTATTTGTTCCGGATAATCTTCGAAACGGCTGGACCTATTTGAAAGATTTTTCTTTAGAGATGACTACGCTATAGACCTAGCAAGGTCTTAACAGCTTCAACGGACTACAAGTAATATTTGAACGGGAATTTTACGGGCAAATAACTAACTAATTAGCTGTTTTATTTTAAGCTAGCGAGTTCAGCAGACGATACCCGATATTATATCTATATAATAAAAGATTGAACACATATTGTTCGATAATGTATAGCTTAATATTTTCATTACTTTCTTATATGGTGTAAGTGAGCACTGAGGGTGATACATAGATATTAGTTTAAAGTTCCAGCTATGTAGCTTATGATAAATTCCATCCCATTCGATACACTATTAGTATTCACATATATAATGTACATGTTACCTGTTACTGTAGATGATGTGCGTGTCATACTTACAAATATTTTTGAAAGAGTATTATTGTTATTTACATATGTAATAACAATTTTAAATTTAATTAATACATTCAAAAAACGCGTGCGGATCCGCGGGTAACAGCTAGTGGTAAATATGATGGTACAATAAATCATGGTGGCCTAATGGTTTGACCGGTGGAATATTATTTCGATGCCCGCATTTTTCGGAATTCGCGTACATTTACTGATTTAAATTGGTAACACTATCGGCTGACGGTGAAGGAAAACATCGTGAGGAAACCTGAACCTGAGAAATGTTCTTATAGTACTACTGTATGTGGGAAAAATATAGAACTGTGAACTCCTCAGAGTTTGAAATCGCCAATACGTCGTGGGCTGGTGTGGTGATTACGCCCAAACCTTCCGTCGGGAAGAGGCCTATGGTCTTACAGTGGGTCTCTAATGAGCTGATGATGATGAATGATCTGATGATGAATGAATGATGAATAAATACTTTTTGATGAATACATATATCTGCGGTGCTACAAATATCATTTTTTTTTTAATTTTGTCGATATGTCTGTTTGTTTATTTGTTCCGGGTAATCTTCGAAACGGCTGGACCTATTTGAAAGATTTTTCTTTAGAGATGACTACGCTATAGACCTAGCAAGGTCTTAACAGCTTCAACGGACTACAAGTAATATTTGAACGGGAATTTTACGAGTAAATAACTAACTAATTAGCTGCTTTATTTTAAGCTAGCGAGTTCAGCAGACGATACCCGCCCTGATAATAAGACAAACTATACCTAAACCTTGCCCAAGAATCATTTTATATATTGGTAAAAACGGCATGAAGATGCGTTTTTGATCTTATCGCGAACAGACATATAGACAGACGTGGAACACGACTTTGTTGACACTATGTTATTCGTGCATTCGTATGTGTGAAATTGACCAAAAATATGTTGTTCACTGTAAACATGCGCGTGTGACATACATTGTATTGGACTTCGAGAATAAATATAATTGAAAGTCATATGTTTATATGTGATTCAAATTATAGCAAGGTATATTAATAACTTGATTATATCAACAATATGGACCTAAATTATATCTATATAATAAAAGGTTTGATACATATTGTACGATAATGTATAGATTAATATTTTCATTACTTTCTTATATAGTGTAAGTGAGCACTGAGAGTGATACATAGATAGTAGTTTAAAGTTCCAGCTATGTGGCCTATGATAAATCCCATGCCATTCGATACACTAATAGTGTATCGGACAGCTGAGCCTCGTTAATATTTATTGAATAAGATACATAAAAATGTCTTAGGTAGAGCAGGCATTATGACGTAAAAGTCTTGCGAGACTTAACAACGTTAAGTATTCTGAATAGTCATAATTTCTCATGTAAAGTTTTGTATGTTTGAATGTAAATAAGTAATTATGTTTGGAATATTAAAGAGTCCTACGTCGTTTATTGTAATGTCTTATGTATTAATAAAGTTCTTATGTCGATGATAATGTGTTCTATCTAGTATTAATGAGAAATATGTCGCTTAATGTTTCGTACATAGAATATCTCACGGTGAAACCGTATGTGTTAATATATAATGTTTATGTTAGTGTAACTTGAGGCATAATGTTTTATAAGGAGTAAAGAATGTGTTCTTATGTATATTAGTCAAGTAAATAGCCTTATGTAACCATTAAAAGTATCGTTAACAATATTTTAATTTAACCGCCATACCGATTATTATTATTATTATTTGAGAGAAATTGTACTGAACCACCACGTAAAATGTATTGTCGATTCATGTAAACTATAAATGTGTATGGTAAATGGCGGCGTCCTTAGGGCATAATCAATGTACTAGGTGTAAGTATATAATCGTGTACATTTATAACGAAAAAATGTATGTAAATTACCGGCTCTCAAGACATGATTAAACAAATGTAACAGTATTCTTGTAAAATATACAGTCCACTGAAGTCCTGAAGTTTTACTGCCTTCTCAAAGCCGGAAGGGGACTTTGACCTCAATAATTGGAATTCACATATATAATGTACATGTTACCTGTTACTGTAGATGATGTGCGTGTCATACTTACAAATATTTTTGAAAGAGTATTATTGTTATTTACACATCTAATAACAATTTTAAATCCATTTAATATATTAAAAAACGCGTGCGAAGCCGCGGGTAACAGCTAGTTGTACAATAAAATAGGGATAAATCTGGCAACACAAACTATATCGGGAGACCGCCGAGGTAGCTTTTCGGCGGGATACGTTAAGGGTGGGTGTGGGTGGATGCTGTAGCGCGGCCTTGCCGACTATGACCTTGAACTCTGTCACAAAGCCCACTGGTTTTGCTTGATTTACTGAATGTTATACGGAGTCTGACTTCTCTGTAGTCAATGAATCATTTTTACTAAAATTTTTGGTAAAGTAAAATATATACAAGCAAAAAGTACAAAAAATTAATCGTGAGTATAAAAAAAGAGAACGAGTGAATCATCAAAAAATCAACTTAGTAATAGTTAATAGTTAAAATAGTTGGTTAAAGTTAATTATTTGGTAAAATCGAAACAAGGTTAATTTGTATAGAAATCGTTGTCTTCATTGTCTTTGCCATTTAAAAGGGTGATATCTTGGCCTTAGCTGCATAAGGGCGTAAATTACAATTTGTTTATACAGTCTTAAGCCGGACGAGCATTGCGAGTTTTTTTGCCGCGCCATTAAAAACGTGCAACTTTTTTATGTGAGGCAAAAAATAGCAAAAAACAGCAGACAGGTACACTGAAACGTAATGCCGCTTTTTTTTTTCGAAATGTCTACGCTGTTGACCCAGTAAGGTCTTAACAGCTTCACCGGACTACTAAAGCGAGCGCTTAAGGCACTCAGCCGATTTTATTTTGGCAACCAGCTCAAGGGTGCACGGCACACCTCGGCTTGGCAGTTGTCTGTTGCATGCAAAATCGCGACCTTTCTTAGCTAACCTAGCTAACTATTCATACATGTATGAGTTGTTGAAACGTATATGTGTACCAAGCATACACACCTCAACAACTCCTCCATATATTTATTATCGGAAAATTGAGAGTTTTTCAGTTCGATAAGGGAAAAAAGTAAACCTTTCCACTTTCATGTGTAAGCGTGTAGGCGTGCACGTGTGTGGGGGTGATCGTGTAGTGTTGTAGCAGTGATGTATATTTGTGTGTCACCGTATCGCGCAAGCAACGCACTCAAGGGCTCCCTACCGAGGGATCGAACCTAGGCTTGAGCCGCTGCCGTGGGAGGCCTAATCGGGTGTGCGGGAGCGAAATTAACCCCCAGACCACGGCGGCGTGATCTGTAGTTACGCGGGCGTGGGCGTGAGCACGCTCTGTTTCGAAGGACAGGCTGGTACTGATCGTTCTCTGACGAGATTAAATCAGGAGGGTCGGTTAAAATGTGTCGCGGACGTCTTTTATAACGCGCAGTGTTAGGTACGGATTCATAGTTTGCGGCGGATACCACTAACGGACTGGGATGATTCGCGGCTCTCTCGAAATAACTACTCGTGAGTGATTTTATAAACGCCCAGATGGATGGTAAGCCTAAATCCCATTACATATTAGGTACAGTTTTGTTTAAAACTTTGACGACGTTTCCTATGTAGTTGAAATTTTCAGATACAAATTATATATAACCGTAGCTCATTCGTCAGCATACAGGACTTCATACATATCGACAACAGTCGACAGAGCGACTGTTCGGAACCAAACAATTTTTTTGTTGTTTTTTTTATAGGGAGTTGAAATATAGCTTAAATTTTTTACTAATCTGTCTGCTATATACAGCATAAAGAAATAATACCAAAATCCTTAATTAAGAATTTCATGAACATCATTTTTTTTTTACTTTCGTCCGTTATCCTGGAGAACCCCTTGAGTATTATGAGACCAAAAGTATCCTAGATGTAACATTGTAATATAAGTTATCACTGTGTTAAGTTTCGTTAAAATTGGTTCAATACTTTCAGAGTAATACGGGTTTAGATTCTAGACTTTAATCGCTTTATCCTGAAGAACTCCTTGAGTTTTATGGGACAAAAAGTATATTTGATATAATCTCGTAATATTAGTTATCACTATGTCAAGTTTCGTTACGATTAGTTCAGTACTTTCAGAGTGATGCGTGTTCATAGGGACAGACAGACAGACAAAAATTGTAAAAAGATTATTTTTGGCTTCTATATCGATAACATAGTCTACCGTTATTAAAATTTTCAAAAAATATTTAATGTACAGATTTCGACTTGTTACAGTTTTATTATAGTATAGATAGAAGATGATTTATAGATAAGTACAAATAAAAGATAACAAGATCAAATTTCTTGACGATCCTTATCGGTGACTGGGTTGTATTCCGGACCAGTGTTAACTTTGACGTCCATAAACGCCTCCTTTTTTAAATGATTTGATTAAAATAAAATGCAAAAAACTACGTAACAAATCACACTCTTGCCTAAACAACCTACATCCATTTATTGTAAAGGATTATCACGTATACCTCAATTTTTTCAATGTCAATAACCTTCCAACAGTAACACACGGTCAGTAAGGTCATCAAACGTTTAACACCAACATGTTACTCACACATTAAATGCAAACAAAACAATATTGTAAGCATTACTACAGCTAATACAATGGTAATTAACTGTTTTGTTTTCGTTGGGCAAGTGTGAAACATACAATTTATGTCAATTGAAACATAGTTGCAAATTTCCTAAGTGTAATACTTTTACCGTAGAGGAAAGAGTTTATATTATAAAACATGATTAAGTTCACTACTTAATAGAATTGAAGATAACCAAAAGTAATTGGAGTTGCACTGGAATATTGCATAGCAAGATGATACGATAAGGTTTGAAGAAGAATGTAGTATTTTTATGGTCTGCTGTGGTTGGATGCATATTTGTTTCGTATTCAGTGACCTCCATAATTATAGTTCATATTCTTTTTATTACTACATATTATAAAACAGACCTTTGTCACGTCTGTCTGTCTGTTCGCGATAAACTAAAAAAGTACTGAACGGTTTTCATGCAGTTATCTCTAGTAGATAAAGTGATTCATGAGGGAGGTTTAGATGTATAAATCGTCAAGATTATTTTTAATATCAGGGCGGGATAACGTTCGCCGAGCCAGCT
This sequence comes from Antheraea mylitta, assembly GCA_014332785.1. Lineage (NCBI taxonomy): Eukaryota > Metazoa > Arthropoda > Insecta > Lepidoptera > Saturniidae > Antheraea > Antheraea mylitta. The sequence goes on from JACEII010000096.1 coordinate 231,388, forward strand.
AATATGTAACTACCTATTTAAATACGCAGAGGTGAGAAAAAACCAAGACGCGGACAGTTGCTAGTTTAATAAATAAATGAAACTCTATACCTGGTGCTGAAAGATTATAAAGGGTTATTCTTTTGAAATTAGAAGCTGAAGTCATTGTAATCGTGTATTTTCCGACCATGATCACACAATACTATTTCGGTTGAGTGCCACAAGCGTTCGCCTTAGTAGTCTGATGAAGCTGTTAAGACCCTGCTAGATCAATAGCGTAGTCAGATCGAAAAAAAAAAATCACACAATACCAAAGTACAAAGGACACTTAATAATTAACTAATTTTTGTTTGCGGCTTCCCCTCCCTTATTATAGATTTGAGATATCCTTCGGGCAGGACTTTTTTCTTATAGTAGCACATTCCTCATCATAATATTTGTATTATTAGGATTCCATGACTTGTGTAGTACGTTTTTACCTGGACATTCTTTATGATAGTTGAATATTCTCATACGTAATTCCGGGGAAGTAATTTTCTCAAGATATTTTATTACTAAGAACTAACCATTATATCTCGATTTGTAATACTGATCTACGTGCAACGCCTTCTTTAATCTCATTTGCTTCGAAATTACACTTCGAATTTAAATATTAGTAGACAAAATATACGACCTTATACCAGCTTTCTCGACTTCAAAACATATTATGTCGTCCTCATCCCTGAACAGACCACCATTGTTCTATTGTTATTAATAATTGATTTAACCCAGATATTTAAATGCCTTTTAATCATGATTAAAAATATAAAACATATTATTTAAGCTAAATATGCTTTACGAGGTACTAAAATTGTACGTTGTGATTGGAAAAGGATATATTAAATTGCGAACTTAAAATAATTATAGCTTACAATAAAACGCAAAACAAGAGCAAACTGTGGGCCGCCATTTTGTTTTCAAATTCCGTTGCCACGCAACGTTAATACACAATGGTATATAATATTACGCAGAAGTTGTTGGCGGGATCTTAGTCTAGCATATAGTGGCTTTTATATTATATTTATTCTTGTGTTATTTGACTCTACACTTTGTAATATTGGTGGCATTTTATGTAATATAGTTCGGTTATAGTGCACAAGTAGATGGGAAATAATACTACGGTGCATTAATTCAGACTTGCCACAAAAAGTCAACAGAATGTTTTAACAAGAGGACCATTATTTTCTTAGAACATTGAAAATATCATAAGAAATTTGTAATATTATTACTACTCGATAATAACAGTAATAATGTAAAAGATAATTTGCTAAAAATAAAACTAAAACGATATATTACAAACAAGTAAATAAGTACTCCTTATTGCGTTATTTAGAAAGCAAATTTCTTAGTTTAACAAAAATTAGTTAATCCTTAAATATTTATGTTAAAGTGTACATTTTTAGTTGCGTCATTGTTCATACATCGCCACGACATGACCTTGAATTATTAAAATTGAAACAAATGTTTTAAAATAAACGTTTGGGAGTAAACGTCTGTAACAACGTTGCAAGTGAGCTACAAAAGTAATGTAAATATCAAATATATTCTGAAGGTTTTACACATTTATTACATGGTAATGTCCGAATTAAAGTTCGGAGAATGCACTGTAAAGTATCCAATCGCAAAGATTCGAGGTCGCACGCTCACTTGGTTTTTGTGTATATAATTTATTTTGTACATATTATATAAATACGTACATACTTACTGTATATACCACTAACTGACATTGGAAGTTTATAATGCAAACACAATTGGTATATACTTTGCAGTAACGTGTCAGTAATCTTTAGATATTGGGGAAAAAAACTCTTGCAGGTATCTTGGAATAAGTAATAAAGGCATGTCAATACATTTTAGAAATGTATCTATCTGTTTGTACAAAGACGCATTGCCAAAATACTGCGCTCAAGAAACTTTTACAAGAAAAGTTTCATGAAAATCGGTTCGGTCTATCCTTTTACAATGTTTTTTTATTACAATTTTTTTTGTAAAGTTGGCATAAGTTTTCTACGACGTGCCTTGACCACCTCAAAATACTTGCACAGAGGTTAGATCATTAAAAAATAAGAACAACAAACGTTATCGAATTAAAAGTCTGATTGCCCATATTATGCTGACATCGGAAGAAAGGCACTGACACTGGCAAATAGAATGGCGAAGGAAAAAACAGCCAAGATTTTTAAAACTCGTTGCAATTGTTGCTGAACGCTTTTATTTTAGCAATATTTTGATTATTGCTGTGATTCCTTTGTATAGTTTAGCTTGTTGTATTATAGACCTAAGGTTATTATTGCAGACTATTTTTCTTAGAATTTCATTATATATTAAGGATTTATTAATTTACTGGAGTAATCTGTACTCTTTAGAATATTTAGTAAAGTTTTAGGATATAACATATTCAGTGACGGATGTACAAGTCTGCCGCCTGTAGGCTATTCAAATTTTGCCGCCGTTAAGGACCTCTACAATTTGATATCCTAGTTCATAATCATGTTAATTACATTTTTTCTGCCAGTGAAGTGGCAACGTCATTGTTTATGCTCTATCTACCTAATTGCACCACTGTACTCTTTTCCCGTAATTACTATTATTATGAACCACAGTGTGGATGGGTCACTAAGAAACTCGAATTATAAATTAAAACTTCTTAATCTCTGCAAGATATAAAAAATATAGCCCAAAATTTGCGTCTCTAAAATCTGCCGCCCTAGGCTTCTAGCCTACTCAGCCTACTGGTAAATACGCCATTGGACATATTCAGGTATCATTCTTATTAACTATTGTTGATATTAAAAATAACCCGTTTCATTAAAAAAGCTTCTTTGAGAGATTGAGATTGAGAGATTTGTGAGCGAGATTCGCAGTTATTCTTCAATATTACTGCGGTTGAGAAGTTTTTGACGACATCTAAATCTGTCATGTAATGAATTTTATTTTTTGTATACAATCTAAGATTATTAGACCCTGTATCGTGCAATATTGGTGTCATCTTATATAACATAGCTTCCTTATAGTAACCAAGTGAAATAGATAAAAAACAATAACACGGAACGGACGGTATGACTTCTGAAATATCACAAAAACTCTCTGGAAAAATCTAATAAGAGCGTCATCATATTGTTGCTACATTGAATTCTTCACAAGATATATTGTATTTGCCAAGAAAGGAAAAAAGATCGACAAATGGAAGCGAAGAAAAGCGTTTGCGTTACAAATATTCCATCCCGGAAAGGTCAAGGTTATCGTTGGTTTCCAAACAAAGAAAGTGAGAAACAAAAATGAAAAACAATATTGTTATCTAAACATAATAGTTAATTAGACACACTAGCGACACTGTTCATATAAACGCTGACAGCTGACCAAATAAACAAAATGGTGGAGTCATTAAATGTAAAATCAACATCCCGCCATTGTTATTATGACATTTATAATGTTACCAGGTATTGGTGAAATCTTGTAATTATGTTTATTATATTTTATTTACGTAATATGGCAGGATATGCCGATAATTTTGATGCGAACGATTAGTAATTGAATAAAGAAGGCTAAAACAACGAAGTGACAACTTGCAACCGAATGGACGGGCCGCAGACATGATAAGAGTGCTGACGACTTCACATAAAACGGAATATAAGATTAAATATTGCTTTTCGAGATTTTTGAGCTCAATATTTTTCTGTCTGCATTATTTATTCGACTTTATTTATTTAATACTATGTATATCTGACAATATATGTTAATAACATATTTATCTGTATATAGTTTCCGATAATTTTGAAATTTGCATAAAAATCTTTATTTGGATAATTGCACTTTTATACATAAAAATAAGTCTGAACCACAGCAATGCGTAGTTGGGTGCCAGATAGTTGTAGCATCATCGTTTTATAAACTTAATCAACGTTTTGCCTGTATCTCTACATTTCTGGATTAACCAAAACCGGCTTGCTCAGATTTCATGAAATTTTGCACGCAAGAAGCTTATATAATTCCTTAACTTGTACGGTAGTAGAGTTGTGTACTATTACAAAGTTTAAGAAAATAAAAAAAAAAAAAAACAAAATTTTTATCATCTTTTAAAACCGATTGCAATGAAATTTTGTATATGAGAAATATATGCCATTTTTTTTCTCGAACTGACTACGCTATTGACCTAGCAAGGTCTTAACAGCTTCACCGGATTTACAAAATGATAATGTATAAACATCAACATTACTTTTACATTTTGATGAAATAAATAAATACACAAACATAAATGATTTTGATGAAATTTTATAAGTTTATAGAATTTACAGACAATATTCTCATAAGTCATTCTGAATTGATAGGCAATAACAGTTACCATCAAAGCTTATACATTCCGTAAGAAATACTAAATATCGATTTAATTCCAACAAATTTTAATAGACCTTATACGCCATTATTGAACTGACAGGAGATAATTTGATTATAGAGATGATCTAATAATACATTAACTTATCATTACACGTTACACATATCATCACCACGCACGTGCACATATACACGCTTACACATGAAAGTGGAAGGGTTTTGTTTCTTTCCCTTATCGAACTGAAATAGTTTGGAAAATTATCCGATACGAAATATATATGAGTTGTTGTATGCTTTGTACACATATATGCTCCAAAAACTCATATATGTATGAATAGTTAGCTTAGGATAGGTCGCGAATTGCATGTATCAGGCAACAGCCCAAGCCGAGGTGTGCCGTGCACCCTTGAGCCAGTTGCCCAAATAAAATCGGCTGAGTGTGCCGCAAGCGCTCGCCTTAGTAGACCGGTGAAGCTGTTAAGACCTTGCTAGGTCAATAGCGAAGTCATGTCGAAAAAAACAATTAATTTATTAATAAACAATTAAAAAAAATATATAATCTCAACCGGCTTTTAAGGACAGGACTGAAAAACGTCTAACGGGTCAGTTATTATAGGATAATCGACAGTGCTTACAAATTGTTTTTACGAAATCAACTCATCCGCAACACATAAGATAACTCTGTCTATCAAGGTTTTCAGAGCATGTCACTTGCGTAAACACCGCAATGATGCGTTCCTAATGTTACACGTTATTGAAACATAGGCATCTATGTATCTGTGAAACTATATGATTTAATGTAGCATGAAGATTAATAAAAGATCATTTTCTATGAATATCTGCATATTGTTTTACATAACTGAATACGGTAACGGCATATGTCATGCGCGTGCGCAGTAAAATGGGATTACACATTGATTTCAACATAGTTTTATATCATATTTGATTGTTTCCTTATTTTTGTTTTCGACTATATTACGCATTGTTCTAACAATAGATGTATAATACTTCAACATGATTTTACTATGAAGTACATATATGAAAGCGATGTTAGTATTTGCAAAGAAATGTACAGTAGTTCGGAAACAATATCTCTAATGATGTTTGTATTCTTTACCTGTAGAGTTAGGTAAATTTCTGTTAAATGTCTTTCTTTCTTTCTTTTTCGATCCTGGCAACCCATTTCTCTACAAGGATTATAACATCCATTTATTATATCCATCCAAGGATTATAAAATCAAAAAGTACTGAACGGATTTTCATACGGTTTTCACCAGTAGATAAAATGATTCCTGAGAAAGGTTTAGGCATATAATTTATCAAGCTTTTTTGGTATCAGGGCGGGACAATGTCCGCCGAGCCCGCTAGTAAAATATGAGATAATACATGCTTTACGTAATGACTAATCATACGGATTAGCTTTTTTATATAAGGTAAAATAAATGAAATAGAAATATTCAAATTGGTATGTTTTTAGTTACAATTCATAATAATGTTCATCATCGTTTAATGGAGTGTGTCAAGAACAGTAATATTATAATAGACTCCATTGAGAAATATGCTTTTTTTCGCGGCATCTGCCTGTTATATAGTGGATTTTATTTCTTATACACAATCTTGCGTTACTCGACCCTGTATTCTGAAATATTTATGGCACCTTAAGTAATAAAGTGATATCATATAGAATTTTAGTAAAACCTTTTGATGAGGTTGTTGAAATGATATTTGATACGAGTGAAAGATTATATACATAAGATTTTAAGTTAAGTAACATTAAGTTATAATGCTCTTGGTTACTATTGTCCAAAGCAGTTAAATAAAAAATTACAATGAAATAAACACGTACGGTAACAAAAGAGTTAGATACGTATTGAATACTCGCTTTAAAGGGTTATGTTTTAAATGCATCCCGGTCGCCATCTTGCTTTTTTGTCACGCTTTGTTGAGGTTAAGTTAGACTTGAGAAAAAAGGATAACTCGAACTTGCCTCAGGCGAACGCAGTGCATTTACGAGTTTTTAAAGCAAGTATTTAATATGTGTTTAACTTTTTTGCAATAACACCGGTATTTTTGACATTTCTTATATTATTGAATATTATTTTTTATTGACAGCAATCTCGAAAGATATAAAGGAGATCTAGTACTACCTACCTAGTAGGTAGTGGTAGAGCCAAGCTGAAGCTATTATTGTTTTCAGCACTAATGGCTCGGCTCGTCAGGGGAAGCACCACCCTCTCACAGAAAACCGACGTGAAGTAGCAGTGCTTGCATTGTTGAGTTTCGTTCGGTCAGTGAGAGAGCCGGAGACCCACCTACCTTCACCTTCCTCCTTCCCTTTCTGTCACCCCCCCTCCTCCCAAACACAGACTGGCAACGCACTTGCGACTCCCCTGGTGTTGCAAGTGTCTATGGTCGGTGGTGATCACTTAACATCAGGTGACCCATCTGTTCGTTTGCCTGCTATGACATAAAAAAAAATAAAAAAAATACTTATCTTAAAGAAAAAAGATTTTAATTTTTGTTTGTAATTGTTTTAACCTAAAAAAATACTTAACCGCTTTCATAAATTCTTTCACATATGGAACACTACAATATCAGCTAGTGATATGGGCTATATTTTATTTATTCTAATTTACATTAACCCAAGTGAAATCGAGACCAAATCATAGTGGGATATAAGTTTAAAATGGATCACTTGGACAAAACCGGTACCGCAAAATCAATATAATTAATGTAGGTATGCAAATGGAGAAATAAAACTGTTTAGCAAATGCTTATTGCGTATTTAATTATCGTGATATTTGAATTATGTATGAATGAACTGTAACACAAATAACTATTTTAATTAATAAGATGATGATGAGATCATAATATTGTCTTAGACAATTTTCTTGTGTTTAGATAGTTAACTAACATTCATGGAAAGAAAGTGTGTGGGATTGGAATGCACATTTTTTAATTCTCGAACTGACTACGCTATTGACCTAGCAAGGTCTTAACAGCTTCACGGGACTACTAATTTATATAATTTATTTTATTTACAGGACGTTTACAAATAATTTTTAATCATTATATACACTATTTTATTTTTAAATTTCGAAAATTTTCTTTATCCATTTTACACAGAGCAAGTACATAAAATACAATACAAACTTATCATAAATATACTTCATGGTGATACAATGCTGTGGCGACCGCAGCGCTGCGGTTACAATAACTCAGAAGTTACGAACATTTTTCTTATATCTACTCCATATTTTTAAGTTTGTTTTACGACGAACGTTGTTCCGTCTTGATATTTAAAAAAGCCCTTGACAAATTATTTATCTAAGCCTTATGAATCACTTTATCTATTACTGAAAATCGCATGAAAATCCGTTTAGTAGTTTTGAGTTTATCGCGAACAGACATATAGAGAGATATGGCAGAGGACTTTGTTTTATAATATTTAGTTTTTTTTTATATGATAGGAGGCAAACGAACAGATGGGTCACCTGATGTTAGGTGATCACCACCGTCCATAGACACTTGCAACAACCAGGGGAGTCACAAGTGCGTTGCCAGCCTGTGTTTGGGAGGAGGGCGGGGGGTACAGGAAGGGAAGGAGGAAGGGGAAGGGGAGGGTACGTGGGTCTCCGGCTCTCTCGCTGACCGAACGAAACGCAACAATGCAAGCACTGTTACTTCACGTCGGTTTTCTGTGAGAGGATGGTGCTTCCCCGGACGAGCCGACCCATTCGTGATGAAAACAATAATAGCTTCAGCTTGGCTCTACCACTACTAAAAATATATTCAACTATGTATGATATTCTTTAATGATATAATATTTTTGGTAACCATTCTTGTAGATTATTACGGCCATTGTCGAGTAAGTTATAATATTACATGTATCTTGTGATAATTCCCGTGTTCTGACAAAATGGTTGCCGCTTTCAGGAGTTTCACATCAGAAAATTATAAAGCAAATATTTTTTAATAATACATTTCTAATTTTATTTTTCTACGGGAACGCAAGTCGTTCCCACAATTAACTGCCACGTTTAAAATGTTTGCGACCCCTGAACAACATTACTTATTGTATCGACACCATATACACACATATATATGCGGGTTCCAATTACGTTCAGAACTTGGAATCGGATTTTCTCACTCGTATCACGTTTCCAAGTCTTACATCAACAACCTTTTTATTTTCAAGTTTGTAAGTTTTACCGGTAGATCGCAATGTCACATGATAAGCAATTATGTGGTCTTAAGTTGGTAAACGATAGAATAATAAGACTGACTCTTAACTGCAGCTGTTGGAAAACATCTTTAGGTACTACTTTGTGACACATATTCAACTAGGGGTGATATTAAGCGCGAGGTAAGAAAAAGCATATCATTCTGCTAAGGTTCCGTCACGGTGTTTTCTTTCAGCTTATTGTAGAGATATGTACCTACATTAATCGACATGCTGTCCGAGCCACTGAATATCGCAACGAGTTACGACAAATCTTTTCAAATAATCTACGAACTCAACTTACCGAAATGAATAGCAATTTAAAAGTCAGTATTAGTCATTTTTATATACTTCAATGGTAGCATTGTTTGGCTACAAACTCCTTTGATGTTAAACTTTGTTTTGCATGTTACTATTAGTGAAATAATTTTCACTTCTATCGTGAGCTCCCACAAGGTAAGAACTTTTTATTTATGAGGTAAGCTGGATGAATCCTAGTAATAGATGGATTCGGTAGGTATGTTGTTGTCACGTAATGGTTTCATTTTCAACACTTCTTTAGGCGCGTTGAGTAGTGTTTTCGGCAGGAGATAAATTTATAATTTCGCGTCATGACATGCTATTAAGCGTGACCGATCGGCGTGCATGCGTGGCTTGAGTTAGACTACCGCGGGTTAGTATAGGGTGCTGTACACACGATTTTATTTAATTCTCTTAATATTATTTCATTTTAATTCAAATCCAATTTACAGAACGTGTAATAAGGAGAGATTAACCATCTTTGCATAACGCTTAACGGAAACCACAAAACTGCAACACGGTCAACGTAATATAAACAAGCCAATCCCCAGTCCAAACAGGATGGCTCGACCGCAAGAGCAATCCATACAATTGTCACCATCCTCCCAGACCCCTCGTCTTCCGTGTACAGCTGTTAACCTTATGCAGGACAAAATAAGTACCATTTTCGTCTGACATAATAGTAATAACTACGTAAATCTGAAACCGGATGCCAAATTGATTTGAAGGATTGTTTTGTATATATATTAGCTAGATTTTACTCATGGCTTCATCCATACCGAAGTAAAATTTATTGGAGAATTCAAACGTTGATGGAATAATAAATGTCATTTTGTAATAATTATATTACGCAATAAATAAACCATTGAATGTAGTTAATTGAAGAATAATAAAGTAATAAAGTTCAGATGACACATCAAATAACGAAAACATTTGACGGTGGCAAAAGTACTAACATAAGCAGAAGCCATATATTTAAAAAAATAGAGCCAAACACTGATTACAAAGGAATTAAGACATTATAGACATCAGTTACGAAAACACTTAACACTGGCAAAACCGCTAACAAAAGCAGAATCCATATGATTAAAAAAACGTAAAGCCAATCATAGATTAAATAAGGAATGAAAAGAGTGGCATTATAGACATCAATAACGAAAACCCTTGACACTGACATAGACGCAATATAGTTTAAAAAATATAGAGCCCAACACTCATTAAAAAGAAATGAAGTGTGACATTATAGACATAATTACAAACTAATACCGGTTATAAGCTAATGTTTACAATATCATAATAGACCTTCCTAGATATGGGAAGAATAGTATACGGGTTTTTATAGAGACCAATTATCCTTACCTATTTTCATCTAAGTCAGTTATTCTATAACAAAACTAATTGGTATCCACGATTTTGTTCTCGAGAAAATGTTGTCTTATGGGAGCTACATATTTTACCGTATTAAGTGAGGGTTGTCTTTTTGTAATTCTCTCACCGACAGACCTATACATTTATTAATATGTAGAATTGTATAACAGTGTATATTCCATAATAATCGTCCTCGAAGTATAGGTGTACTAACGGACAGACCTATAGGAATAATATGTACCATAGCAATAATTTTGTTGTAGCTGGTTAGGGATATTATTCCAAGACAGTTTTTTTGCATCGCCCGTCGTATTACATTAAGATTATTTTATCTGAATATTCTAACATATATAAACTTAAAAATAAAATAACATCTTAAAAACCCCACGTACATAAAAAGATATTCTCTGAGGTCAATAGATATGACACGTTTGGCGTGAATCGTCCTATTTATTAACCGACTTCAAAAAAAGGAGGAGGTTATCAATTCGACTGTATGTTTTTTTTTTTTTTGTGATACAGATACATATACTTTTAATCCATAATTTTCTCAAAGTAACTAAAAACTCTGGCATTTACAATACATCTTATCTTATAACAATTCATTTACATGTACCACCGGTGGTACACGTGGCACGAGACGTGTTAACTGCTAATACCAGAATTACTGTGAAAATGAATTTAAAGAAGTCCACATTTATATATATTAAAACTTACTAGTGGGCGCCCAGTGGTCGACATTCGACCATAGTTGATTGATTTTTTTTAAGTTTGAACTTTATTAGGGTTCTTTTGTCAAAGGAAATACTTCTATAATCAAAGGATTTCATTTCACTTAATCATTAGCCATTTTCCATGATCTTTATTTATTTAAACACAAAATATAATCTATGTGTAAATGAAAATTGAAATTAATTATAGCTTTGAAACAAAAAACAGATGGTAAAGCTCTCAAATTCTAAGTAAACATAACTTTACGAAAATAAAGAAATTTATGGCAACCCATAACACAATTTTCAATTAATTTTACACGACACCATGGGTGGGTGATATTTCTCGGTGATATTGGGTTAAAAGTAGTGTGTTCATTATGACAAATATGTCCAGTATAATCTTTAGGAAAAGTAATTGATACAGAGTACAAATCATGAAGCCAAAACAAAGATATTTTTAATACTACCATTAACTTTTAAAAATAAATTCATTTTTGTTGCTACATCAAGTTGAACTACATCATTGTAACCGCGAAGGTCTAAGTCATAGATTATTTTTTACTGTCACCTAAAAATTTTGACATCCAAACAAACCAAGGAGAATTCATTAATAATTATTTCAGTGGTTCCATAAATGTACTAAAGATAAATTGTTTATCTATTAATTTTTATTGTATATATATTATGAATTTACATATTATATTATTATTATAAAATTAACCTACAATTTGAGCAATTGATTTCAAAGGCCATATTAGGCATGCAACGTCATTCATGTTAAAATTATTACATTATTGTAAAATTAACCTATAATTTGACCAATTAAATTCAAAGAGCATGTAAGCTATAAAAAGTAAGTCTTGTTATAAATATTATAATAATAGGTATATGTTAGATGTACGATGAAAAAGGGTAATTGGAATGTAAGACTAAAAAATACTACAGTCAGGCATAGTAACCTCCTTCGCAAGCAACCTTTTTTGAAGTTTGTTATTGACGGCGCGGCTGTCAGAATGTCTTTTTTATTTACATGTGTGTATATATTGTGTAAAATTCAAACAGTAGTGTGAGTAATGCATATTTTAATTAATTTAATGTACTTTCAATGCATTTTATATAAACTAAATAGCTTTCTGCACTTCTCCGCCATATAAACTTTAACAATGCCAAATTTCAAGTTCACCCGTTGACGGGAAATAGGTTAAAAAGGGGTACAATTTTTTTGCTTCGCGTATTAATATATAGATTATTAATAATATTAACTATTGTCATTAAAATGATGATGGCTTAGTTGATAGCGTGTTCGGAAACCGAGTCGGTGGACGTAGAGTCTTGTTTAATGGGCGTAATAAGGAATCCTAGCAACTGAACTGGAACTTTCGTTGATAGTAATCATCATAATCAAATCTTAGCATGGTGGTAGAGCTTTTTCTGAGCCCACCTGGCTAGCTATCACCATCGAGTTTAAAGTCTGTCGCCATGCACCTGTTGGTGTGTTCCGGTAGCTGCACTTGACAGCCAGTCGCCTCTATATTAAGAATGTTAACCACCTTAGGGCACATCGCCAATTAATATCAGGTGAGATTGCGGTCGAACGGTAAAATCTATAAAAATTTTCAGGCGAGCAAAACCGTGGACATAAACTAGTATTTTTTTATATCATAGGAGGCAAACAAACAGGTGGCTCACTTAATGTTAAGTGACCACCACCCTCCATAGACACCAGCGACACCAGAGGAGTTACAAGTGCGCTGCCAGCCTGTGTTGGTGGGAAAGGAGGGAGGGAAAGGGAGAGGGGGAGGTGGGTCTCCGGCGCTCTCACTGACCAAACGAAACGCAACAATGCAAGCACTGTTACTTCGGGTCGGTTTTCTGAGAGAGGGTGGTACTACCCCGGGTGAGCCTACTATCTACTATCTAAACAATATAGGTGTTATAACAAAAAAGGTAAATATGTATTGCTACTTGCTTTAAAAAGGTTACGTTTTAATTGCACCGCGCTCGCTGAATGTTCGCCATCTTGTTGTTTTGTCTCACTTTGGTTAGGTTAGGTTAGACTAGCGAACAAAGGATAACGCGAACTTGCCTCGAGCGAGCGCAGCGCATTTAATACGTAACTTTTTTACAGTAAGTATTCAATACGTATTCAAATTTTTTGTAATAACACCGTATGTCTCTGATCCATACAAACGAAACCACGAGCAACACTAACTTTTATAATTGCATTTGCCTGAAACTAGTAATAAATTCGCCGACCTTCTAACATCGACATAGTTGAATGATGTATGAAGTAATTTATCCGAAAAATCACTGTTATTTTATATTTGGTTATTACAGCGGCGTCGCCCACGTTTTGAAAATCAATATAACACTCCTGACATATTGTGGGTGTTAAATTGAAATATTCGGTATGAAAGAGGAAAACCAACTAAATACGACACAACGATACTATTGCGGATAAACTCGCTAAAATATCCTATATTAAACTAACAGGCTCGGCGGATGTAATCCGGTGAGCTGTTAAGACCTTGCTAGGTCAATAGCGTAGTCAGTTCGAGAAAAAAAAAACCAGCAAGTTCTTAACAACTTTACCGGACTATTAAGGCGAGCACTTAGGGCACTCAGCCGATTTTATTTGACTAGCTCAGGGGTGTACGGTACACCTCGGCTTGTCCTGTTGCCTGATACGTGCAATTTGGCACTTGAACATGTATCTAACTGGGGTGATGCAAATCTTGTTAGGTTTAATGCTTTGAAAACTCAGGCGTGTTTGTTCTCCTTGAAACGTAGTCCGTTCTATCCTGAACCTACTCTTCAGGGTGTACCCGTACCGGTTACCGACAACCTCGAGCTCCTCGGGATTCATTTAAATGCCAAGCTCAACTATGGCCGTTCGATTGAGGCTAGGGCTAAAATAGCTGCAAAAAAATTGGGGGCCCTTTTCAGGGTGAGGCGGTACTTTACGCCGGACCAGCTTCTTAATCTGTATAAGTCGCAGATAAGGCCGTGTATGGAGTACTGCTGCCACCTCTGGAACGGATGTTCCAAACACCATTTAGCCTTACTGGACTCCGTCGATCACAGAGCTCGAAGACTTGTCGGGGACAAATCACTGTTAGCCGCCAAACTGCAATCACTGGAACATCGGCGTAGGGTTGCCTGTTTTGTAGTTTTCTATCGGCTACACTTTGGAGAATGTGCACAAGATCTGCACCAACTAATTCCGCAGTCTCCATTTCATCTCAGGACTACCAGACGCCGTGCGGGCCTCCATTCGTTCGTAGTTGACATACCATTCATCCGAACGAAGAGCTTTGCCTCGTCATTCATTATGAGAACCGCGAAGGAATGGAATGCGCTGCCTCCATCTGTTTTTCCTGAGGTGTATGACGAAGTAATCTTCAAAAGAAGAGTGAATGTGCTTTTACTGGGTGAACGCGTTACATCTTAGACCTCGTCTTCACCTTCCATCAGGTGAGACTAAAGTTAAGCGTCACACAGTGCATTATAAAAAAAAAAAATTGCGACCTAACTGAGAAGACCTAAGCTAACTATTCATACATATATGAGATGTTGGAACATATATGAGTACCAAGCATACATACCTCAACAACTCTTGTATATATTTCGTATCGGGTAATTTTCTAAACTATTTCAGTTCGATAAGGGAAAGAAACAAAACCCTTTCACTTTCATGTGTAAGCGTGTATGCGTGCACTCGTGTGGGGGTGATATGTTTGATGTTGTTGCATTGATGAAAGATTTTGTGTGAGCGTATCGCGCGAGCAGCGTACTTAAGGGCTCCACGTCGAGGGAATGGACCTAGGCTTGAGCCACTGTCGGCATCGCGAACAGACAGACAATCGTGGCAAAGGACTTTCTTTTATAATACGTAGTGTTAACATTGTCTATTTATCGTGCCCCTTAGATACAATATTAAAGTAAACAATACAAGATATTATGATTATTAGACTAAATTCACTACAGTTTTTTTTAATATTATTATTAATTTTTAATTCGTAACTCGAATTTATAGAGATAATAAATATAGTCTCTGTGGCCGTTTTATTGTTATACATTATACATATATAAAGGACAGTTATTACATATTCGAAGCTACTTATTGAAAAGATGTATAAGTTATCAAGCAACAAGTTAGCTATCCATATATTTCTCCCATACCTGTCTGTATCACCGCGCAGTTTTGTCTTTGATTACAATAAATGCAGGTGTGAGAACGCATCTGGCTGCGTGACGATAGACGCAGTACAATAAGTGGGCCCACGGCTTTATACACATCAAAAAAATTTTGGAAACGATAATTTCGAGATATTATTGGTATGACAAAGGTGTGCCAACTTTTGATATGAAACATCTATAGGCGCGGGTAAGCCTGACAGGTGGCGTGGCGATGACGCGACGACACATTTCGATGTTTCACATCTGCCAGGCGTCCTGTAAAAGCTTAATTTTTTTTTGTAGTTTTTAGCGCGACATGTAACCGAAGCATCGTCACGTATACATCGAAGTACATTTAAAAAGACAACAATTACGATGCAAAGTAGAAGTGTAATAGTGTGTCGGATTGCGACTTCCGGTATATCAAGAAACGACCATCATTTAACCAGACGAGAAGAACTGAATATTAACGGGATGGACTTCGGTCCAAGTCGATGTGTAAACTGATGATCGATGAGGTACCATGTTGCATGGTTCCCTACGCCCTAGTATCGCTTTATATAAAAAACCCACTGACTCGTGCCTACTTCGTTGGGCGGTAAACATTTTAACTTGTAATGAAATTACTAGTGATTCGGTAAGTACTGAGTGTTATGTATATAAGAATTCATAATTTTTGTTCATAATAGATCAATGAACATCACTTAACGATTTATTTATTTTTATATGAAAATCTGCTTTTTGTTACTTAAATATAAAAGTTAGACATATGCTGTCTTTGACTTTTTTGTAGGCATTATCAAGCTCCACAACTTTTCTCTAGAACTCAATCATATATCTTTCATAGTTAAGGCAGCGTTCGTAAAAAACGTTTTCGTTCGACCATTTTTCCTTCGACTTACTCTACAAATTCGAAAATCTTCAAATTCGGTTTAGTAGATCCAAATATTACGCCTTAGAACGTCACAAAGTCACAAACTCTATCCCTTTATAATATTAGTATAGAAGTATACATGTATCACTTATTTAACGTTACTAAATAAAACATCTGAATAAGGGAATGCCGTCAGAAGTGAAATCCAAAACAATGTAATACTGAACTTTTCTAATCTTTAAAATAATTATAATCTAAATTATTTGTAAATTAAAATTATTAACCTTAGTCTCATTTTCACGTCTAGTGGTTAACCAAGTAATAATTATATACATGTTTATTTAGTTCATTAATTAAGTAAACATATGATGCGCCGCACAAGCTCAATAAAAAATATCAATGTTACATGTAGACGGGCCGCTATACTACGCATCGTTAGCCTGACGCAAACACAATACGTAAGAGCATGCCGAAGCCATCGGTGACGCGAACCTATAAGTTTTTCCCTTACCCGAAAATACAAAGTGGCAAAAAGTGTTCACTTCAAAAAGTATAAAGGAGAGGGTGCCTTGTCCACGTTTATAAAAATAATAATAAATCAAATCAAGTCGATTGTCAATTACTAAGTACCTGGGCGACCGAGACTAGCTTGGTTCTTTAAAAATATTTTTAAATTAAAATAAACTTTTAGGTTTGTCTATAAAATTAAAATTTTTCCTACAAAAAAAAATATTAAACAATATATCTCTTCTACTGTCACTCGGATTCGAACTGTGGTTACACAGATTTTCGAAGCAGTCGATTTCCATCTGAGCTATTTTTGTTTTGACAGCGGCGGCGAAATTTACCCTTATATTCTAGCTATATTTTTTCATTGCCTGAAATATCAGTTAAAAAAGTTTTCTATGAATAAAATCTAGCTCGATTTATAGTCCCCGAAACTACCTACATACTAAGTTTCACGGAAACAGATGACACCGTTTCCGAGATCCTGAATGTATACAAATATAAAAATATACAAGAATTGCTCGTTTAAAAGTGTTAGATAGATAGATAAATAATAATCACTGTTCAACATTAATGTCAAATCCATAACAAACCTTATTTCTAGTCTTTATTTCATTAACATAAAAAGCTCTAGATTATAACTCGCATTGTCTCTGGTCGCAAAACATCATGAGTCTGTACGTTGTTGTAGGATCCAAAATAAACCGCAAAACATGGTTGAGCCTGCTAGAATACAATATATTCGACACCGGAGATGTATTGTCCGTAACACACCGGTATACCTGACCGCGTTATCTGATACGATGGGATTAGTTGTTACAACAGCTTTTATGTTATACTCTCCCCTCACATTACCTCCTTAGAACTCAATATATTATTTTAGAGAATAGTCATAGACTTTTTATTAATAAGTAGTTGCTTGTCCCGGCTTCGCATGAGTGTACTACTGAGATAAACAAGACCAAATATTCACTTTACACTATGACTACATAATAAGATAAAATGGGAACTAAAGAACTGAACGCCAATGTATTCTGTCTCACTCCTTCTCTCGCTTGATTGATCACCATAAAAGTCGACACACCTATGTATTGCCTGATAACTCATCACTAATTGGGTAGAAATGTAGCACAATAAACTTCTGTACCATTTATTATGCGTTGTTGCGTATCATTTAACTATTTATTATAATAATTAACAATAGCGATAAATAGTAACAAACGTGTACGTATTAGCGAGGACAGCTAATTATTTATACTATTCCATATTATAATAATATATTTAAAATACTTCAGTGAACTTAAATACAGGTATTTTTATCATCATTTTTGATTTAGTAGGTGGTAGAGCCTCGCTGAAGCTATTATTGGTTACAGCATGAATGGGTCGGCTCCTCCGGGGTAGTACCACCCCTCTCACAGATAACCGACGTGAAATAACAGTGCTTGCATTGTTGTGTTTCGTTCGGTCAGTGAGAAAGCCGGAGGCCCACGTCCCTTCCTCTGTCCTGCTTTCCCTTTCCTTCCCCTTCCCCTTCTCCCATATACAGGCTGGCAACGCAATAATTTAATTTATTTACCACACAATATTACCGTAATAAATATATATTCATTTTTAAATATTACTACTACCTATGCACGATGTTCCTACGCGTGTGTTATTATTTGTTATAATTAATAGATGAGTTACAAACTAACATAAAAAATTTCGATGAAAAAACTCTAAGGAGTGCAAAAACTTTTCATTAAAATCGGTCAAAGGATGTTCATCAATGTCAGATACAAAAACATACATGAGGGAGTTTTTGGCGGGATTTTAGTCTGTCATGTAGTGTGTTTTATGTTTTATTCATAATCTTATGTTATTCGATTCTATATTTTGTAAATTTGGTAGTGTTTTACGTAATATAGTTAGTTTATTGTGCATAAGTGAAGTGAATGGAAAATAATAACAGGGAGCATGAAATTCTGAGATGCCACAAAAACTCCCAGGAAGGTTCTAACAAGGGATCCACCATCTTATTAGAATATTGGCACACACGACGCTTAATACTGAAGTGATCGCACGACACAATATTATTGACTACGCGACAATGGCAGTAATAATCTGAAGGATTTATTGCCAAAAATAGAGTGAAAAAATATATAGAAACGAAGAAGACAGAATAAGAAGCGAACAGATATCTAATTCACATGTCAGGAAGTGACTAATACAATGTAATATAACCTCAAAAAGGATATTAAAGCAAAGACTCAAAGTAGGGTCGGTTACATTTTACGAAAAAGTCGATTTTCAAATCAATCCAAATCGTAGTCTGCGAAACCGAAAAAATCGTGGTCTAGAGGATCGCTTATTCAAAAATCGATCTATTCATATCTTTTTAAGCATTTTTAGTTTATATTATTATAAGTTATTGTATGGTTTTATTTCTATCTCAATAGAAAAAAATCAAATCACAATTTTAGTGTCAGAAATCGATTCACTGGATCGATTTGATGTTTTATACCGGTGAAAATATGTGAAAATATCAATTAATCGATTTCGAAGCGTCATCCCTAACACAAAGTTAATCGTATTACCTTTCCGTGAGCCGTGTTCAAATGTATCATGAACGTACTAAACATTTAATCAATTATATCTAGGGATGTGAGTTTAATGAAAAAAATCGATTAATTAGGAATCGATTTTTCTTTTTTAAAATAATAATCGATTTGTTAAAAATCGATTTTATTAAAAATAAATAATCGATTTTTTCAAAAATCGATTTTTATAATATTTAAAAATAGAAATGCTTTCCATATTCCTATAATAAACCTAAAGATTTAAAATAACAATTTATCTGATCAAGAATCACATAAAATTATACGTATCAAAAATAACCAGTTCAAAACAAAATAAAAGTGAATGTTCCTTTAAACTTTCAAGGTAAAGAATATAGAAACTAAATACCATAGAAATGTTCAGTACTATTAAACATTATATCGTAATAAAAATGAAATGATAAACATCCTAACAAAATGACAACATTATTAATTCTAACTGTAAAATTCAAAACAATGAAGTTCTCTTTTAAATTTTCATATTAATCATAGTGTGACTGAGAAAATTAAAATTGAAGAATTTTTTTTATTGAATAATTTCAATAATAATTTATAGTTTTGTAAACTTATCGATGTCGAGTTTACCATAAGACATTTTTAGAAAACATGTTGTACTCGCATGACAGACCTTTTTAGTTTTATTGAAAGTTTTAATTTTACAGAGAGCGTTATTTGGCTGTCATAAGAACCACAACAATCATTATAAGATATAGTAACTCATGTTACTTGTAAGGCAGTGGGATGTTTTCATTCTATGTTATTTTTAAATTTGTAGTTTCACTACAAAAATTTTCATTCTATCGAACAGGACATGCATATTACTGTGGTATTATTCTTTTTCGTTATAAAATACTTACGCCAGCCGCTTTTAGGTGTTTTGCGGCTAGAAAACATTTTAAATTTTTACAAACATATTATCTCACTATGCTCACTCTTCAATTGTAAATAATAATGAACTTATTTTGAGTTTTTTTCATCCGTCGCATAGATGTTTATAAAAATCGATTAAAATGCGTAGTTTATATAATCGATTTTCAAAAAATCGATTAATATGAAAATAAAAATCGACAATAAAAAATCGATTATAATAAAATAAAAATCGATTTAATTAAAAATCGATAATTTTTTAACATCCCTAATTATATCCTTCACAATAAAACATAGAAATGCGAAGATATTTATGCAGAATACAAAATTATGACGATGTTACTAGTCAAAAGTGTAGCGCAGTATATATTCATCACATTCAATTATCACGTCATATCTCCAATGGCATAGGACAAAGAAGTCAAACGTTATTATCTATCACTATTAATAACTATAATTACCATTTTTTTTTTAATTTCTTACTTTTTTAAATTCATCCACAACGAGCAATAATATATTTTTGATTTCTATTTTGACATAAATAGACATAATATAAGAAAGCGGATATACAGAGTCTATCTAACGGCATACAGATTAAATATATAGGCAACAAAAACTCAGCAAAGCGTTAACTATCACTAAATGAAGCCTCATCAAACAATCAAGCCTCAAAAGGTCGAATGTTGTTACGACCTCAATTGTGATACTTCTGGTTTCTATCGCTTCCTTTCACGTGTAGCAAACAAAACACACAAAATGTTTAAATACAATAATTGCCTAATTAAAAAAGGATTAAAGCAAAAAAATAGAAAAATATTTTCCATATTTAGTTGCCTTGCATAGAAATAAATTAACTCACAGTAAAAATCTTATTAGTGCCTCCATTCATATGTTTGCTCCTCCGATAAAATGAATTATATTTCTACATTCAGTAATATTAAAAAAGAGGATATATGTACATAATGTTATCGATGTTTTGTGTCCGACTCAAAAAGAAACTGACAACGCGGCGTAAAAATCTTACCAATTTGTCATCAAAATTCTCGTTTCACTTAAATAAATAGTATTCAATTAATCAAGGTATGTTTTAATTAGACATACCGATGTGAACCTGTCCTCTTCAGCGTTCAGGAGATCACCGACGGAAGATGCCTTCGCTTGGTTCGCGAGGTGCTTCCTGCTGTTCAGGACATACGACAACTCATCCAGGTAACGTAGTGTTAGATTAGCCATTGCAACACAACACAATCACTAGGGATCGATCATTTACCGTCACAAACACAATGAAAAGGAAATGTTCACGTAAACAATTCTATCAAGGTATCGTAACGAGCTGACACACGTATTCTCACCGCCATAGTCCGATCGCAACTGAACGATGCGGCCGGTACGTTCGATGAGGGTCAAAGATTAAACAACATGGAAAATAGGGTGCAAACTCTATTTTTAGTGAAATTCCCATTACACGTATTATACAATAGTAGCATACTAGTATATGAACCAGCAGCGCCGTAAGACGATTAATTATTTCTTTTTAGATTTGTCATCTTCTATGAGTTCCTTTTTTGTATTAGTGATAGTCCGGTTATCCAAATTGGACCATAATACAAGGTTATATTTCACATATACCTATACATAATATATACATATGTACTATTGAACTAAAACTTTATATGGGATGGCTTTAAAATTCTGAAATGAAATCTCTTTTTTCGCGAAGAGTAGAGAGAGTTGTCAGTTGTGTTGAGTAGAGTAGGAGCTTTGCCTTGCCTTAGAATTGAAAAACAGTGAGATTACGCTCTTCTCGCATTCTTTTTGAAGGTTTCTATCGGATGTGAATTACACAGATTATTTCCATCTGTATTTCTTGCTATTATACTCTTATACAATTTTTATCTGTATTTTTCTATTCGTAGTGAATATTATAGACTAGCGTTTGCCTGCGCCTTCGCTAACGTTATTGTGGATTTAACATATTATTATAATCGGTTGTATGATTTAGCTATGAGAGTAAAAAAACAAAATAACATTCCCATTTATAATGATAGTAAGGAATATATGACGATTATAGATTAATAAATAAAGGCTTCGGCAGGTCGATGATAAGGGAAAAAACTAAATAATTTTTTTAATAATAACAATAAAGTTTGCCAATAATTAATATACAAAAAGATAAAAAAAAGTCGTAACTAACAGAGGAAAAGGTATTAAATTGTTTTATCTTCGTCTATTTGAATGTAAATTTATGCTAAATTTTATATAATATATGAATGCACAAAGTAACAGAGAAAATATCTATAGTTTCATAATTTCCAACTTTCAATGTCATTATCCTGACAATGATACGAACAGACTCATCTGCAAGTATAATGAGTGTAAGTAATCTATGATCGCTATTGGCTAGCGACTATTGCATTTATGTTTTATTTCTTGATCCATTTTTCTTGGTTCGTATTCGTCTGTGAAACTAGTGCTAGAGTCGCCGCTCTTTCATCTATTTCCTGGCTGTTACATAAACCGTGGGCTGTGTGGCTTCGTGTCACTTCTGTGTTTATGAATTCAGTAATGTGCAAAGTGAATAGTTACGTAAGCGAAATGCTCTGAACATGTCATTTATCTCCGCTCTACATTCATTGAAGACTGACTATTCTTCACTTGTATTTTGATCCCTACTGCGTTTTTCAGTTGGTTGGTTGGTTGATAATATTTATATGTAAAAGAAAAGAACCTTTTTATCAACTAATCAACATCATGGTGTGTTATATCAACAATTTAACTTCCGTTTTAAGCTAAAACTAACTTCGCGGTGTGTTACACTTATGCGTGTATTTCCGTTTTCATATAGGAGGCAAAAGAACAGGCGGGTTACTTGTTATTATGCGATCACCGTCATCCATAGAAACTAGCAACACCAGAAGAGTCGCACGTGCGTTGCCAGCCTGTGTTTGGGGGAGTGGAGAGATAGGGAGAAGGGTTAGAGGAGAGGGGAAGGGAGAGGAGAGGGGAGGGGAGAGGAGATGGGTCTCCGGCGCTCTCACTGACCGAACGAAACGCAACAATGCAAGCACTCTTACTTCACGTCGGTTTTCTGTGAGTGGATGGTGCTACCCCGGAAGAGCCGACCCATTCATTCTGAGACCAATAATAGCTTCAGCGTGGCTCTACCACCTATAAAATTTAGTTCTTTCTCAGTAATATACATAGCAACGAATAGATAAAAAAACAGACAAAAAAGACTTTAAAAATATGTGAAAACGTCATCGATTCTAAAACGGCTATTTATTATCAAAACAAAGTTCTCTGCCGCTACTGTCTGTCTATCTGTTCGCGATAAACACAAAAACTATTGAACGTATTTCCATTTCCATTTCCATCCAGGAATAGATAGAATGATTCATGAGAAAGGCTTAAAACTTCTACTATTCAACCACAACACCACCTACCGCCTC
>JACEII010000096.1:254826-322310 GCA_014332785.1 Antheraea mylitta
GGAGTAGATAGAGTAATTCATGAGGAAGGCTTAAAACTTCTACTATTAATCCATTACACCACCTACCGTCTCCAGTTGTAAATCTAAACCATTCTTGAATCTATCTGAACACTTCATTTCCATTTTCATCCAGGAGTAGATAGAGTAATTCATGAGGAAGGCTTAAAACTTCTACTATTCAACCATAACACCACCTACCGTCTCCAGTTGTAAATCTAAACCATTCTTGAATCTATCTGAACACTTACAAAAAAAAAGCATCACTATCTGTCCAACCGTTTAAGAGGAGTCCAGTCACATACACACGGACAATATGACTTATATGACGATATAAATATATCTTTGACCATAGAGAAAAACTTTTTCCATCTTATTATTGATAACACTAAAAACTAGCTCAATAGCTTCAAAAAAAAAACAATGAAAAAAACAGGAAGGCGATTAGGTGGTAGAGCCACGTTAAAGCAACTACTGGTTTCAGCATGAATGGGTCGACTCGTCCAAGGTAGTACCACCCGACCAACAGAAATCCCGACGTGAAGTAACAGTGCTTGCATTGATGCGTTTCGTTCGGTCGGTGAGAGCGCCGAAAGGCTACCTACCCAACCCACCCTTCTCTCTCCATACCCTTCCACCATTCCCTCAAACACAAGCTGGCAACGCGCTTGCGACTCCTCTGATGTTGCTAGTATCTATGGACGGTGGTGATCACTTAACATCAGGTGACCCACCTGTTCGTTTGCCTCCTATGATATAAAAAAAAATTATTAACCGCTTCCCTACTGCTTATTTATATGTGTATAAAAATGTATACAATATATTCAGCGAATGTAAGAAAAAAGAAAAAAAGAAGAATTAATCATGTTTTGCCGTGCGAAATATTAAAAATAATTTATCGGAAAAAATTCAATCATTACTCCGGGCGAAGTCTTACGCAATTACTAGTGCACGTGTGCATGTTCTTTTGCAGGTATAGATATCATCCGTTATCACAAAATGTCTACTAAGGTTACAATAATCTCGTTATTTAGCACGTGCTTGTTAACTCTACATTCTCGTATGTATACTGTGACGTAGTTTTTGGGTTAGAAGGCCATCTCTGAACTTTAATTAAATTGACTGACACAATATTAGAACGCTTATAATTCCTTTAGTAAAATCTTCTAATAAAAATAATCACGTACATCAGACGATATATACATCTTTTTAACTTTATTTTTGGCAATCAATCTTTCAGATTATTACTGCCATTGTCGCTTAGTCAATAATATTACAAGCGTCGTGCAATCACTTCAATATTAAGCGTCGTGTGAGCCAATATTCTAATAAGATGGTGGATCCCTTGTTAGAACCTTCCAGGGAGTTTTTGTGGCATCTCTGAATTTCATGCTCCGTGGTATTATTTTCCATTCGATTCACTTAAGCGCAATAAACTAACTATATTACGTAAAACACCACCAAATTTACAAAATATAGAGTCAAGTAACACAAGATTATGAATAAAATATAAAATCCACTACATGACAAACTAAGATCTCGCCAAAAACTCTAGACGATATTAGCAGAAGTTATATTAGATAAGACCGGTTGTCTATCGATAACGAATAACGTTTTGTTTTCAAATAACGTTATAAACTGTTGTAACTAAATGAAAATCTGTCTCCAAGCAATTAATGCTATATTTTCATGAATTTAAGCAATACTGTTATAAATTATAGCGTTTGTGCTATTTTTTATTATTTATTTTTTCTCTTAACTCATGGTCCGCTTCTTTTTAAAATTTGAAATTATTTTAACTCCAGTGCAACTTTAATAACATATTAAAGTGACCAAATTATTTTTATTATTATATTTAACTAGTTACACCTTTCTTTTGTATTAACGTGGAGAAATCCTTTCTGGATACGCCATTTTGTCTGACTCTCACGGACTAAAAACCCACGGTGTACCGTCCGTCTCATTGTAGGGGCAGCCAGGGATCGAACCTGCTGTCTTACCTGAAAAACTGCCCCTGCGGCAGCCTGGTGACTGAACGCCAGGCTTCGACCTACTGTACAGAGACTACTAGTTACACAACCAGTCATCTCACCTCGTCAGCATCCCCTGTGCAATGAGGAGATTGGGCCCCGACCCATCCCCTCAGGTTCGGCTACGTAACTAGGTTATACCTAATTGTTGATTTTTTTTTGTATTTTTTCTCCTTAATAGTAACTCGAATTTGTTGAGATAAAAGCCTTTATGCCTATAATTATTTAGATTTACAAGCTATACTAACAGCCCGTCCCGACTTCGCATGGGTGGACATTTATTTTTTCAACATTTATGCCCCACTCTCTCGACGCATAGGTCGTTTTTCGCAACTGTGCGTGTTTGTTTTTCTATTAGTATTTTTTTTTAATTGTCATTTGTATATTCGCAGTATCTTTTGAATGGAATGTCCGATTTAAATAATTCAAAACGTAATCGATTATGTATTTAAATATTCTTGAATACGAAATGTTTCTTAATATGGTGTAAAACATTTTTTCGTTGTATCATAAATAGTATCCGCAGCGTATTCGATTAAAGACGTGTTATAGCAAATTTTTACACAACTTGGGTTACATTATTAAAGTTTTATTCGATTTCCATAATCTTTGTAGTAATATACTTTATTATTCAGGGGTAAGGTATCATTCTAATCGCGTAAGAAGTTTTTAAATCGGTTCAGTAATTTTTGAGTATATACTCGTTACAAACAGACAAGAATACAAATGTTTCCCCTTTATAATATTAATTAAATGTTTCATCAGAATTCATTCAATAGTTTTTGCGTGAATGACTACAAATATCCATCAATCCTCATACATTTTCATAATTGTAATTTATACTTCTATACTAATATTGTAAAACTAAAGAGCTTGTTCGCTTGAATGCGCTAATATCAGGAACTACTGGTCCGATTGGAAATATTCATTCAGTGTTAGATAGCTCTTTTATCGAGGAAGATTATATATAATAGCCAAAAGGAGAGGAGAATCAATAAATAATATTTCAAAATCGGGGTTAACGTTCGTATTATAAAAAAATGTTTTCACCTTCTACATAAACAAAGTCGCGAGTTAAAGTTAGTGTTAGCCCAAAGTAACTATTCCACGTGGACGAAGTCGCGGACGATAACTAAATCATATAAAATAGGATTCTTTATCTACTAATAGTTATTATATAGAAAGTGATTTTGACACAATGTTGGCGAATATTATAAATTATTTAGTAAAACAAAAAATAATTACATAGGTAACAATGTTTATGCATAATATATTTTTTTAATTGCATAACAATTATTGCTTAAAAATTCAACGCTTCTTTGTATACGACCTCGTTGTCACCTCCAAACTAACCGACCTCGATAAACATCAAAACTATTTCAAATTCAGCATAATCCACTTTACTCGGCCGCTCGGTCATCTGCAGTGACGTCGGCACGGCTTGTTGCGAAATAACATTTTGAACGGAGTTTTTGTCGGTGTCTTGGAATGTCATGTAGTGATCTTTATATGTTATTCATAATCTTGTGTTATTTTACTCTATATTGTGTAACATGGGGGGTGTTTTACGTAATACAGTTTGGTTATTGTGCACAAATGGAAAAAAATACCACGTAGTATGGAATCCGACTTGCCACAATAACTCCCTGGAAAATTCTAACAATACGGCCATCATCTTGTTAGTACATTGAAATGATCGTAAGCAACTTGTAATATTTTTGTAATAACCTAGTCCACAATGGCAGTAATAATCTACTAAAAGATTGGTTGACAAAAATAGAATAACAAAAAACATTTTGGAATGAGTATCACAAAAATGTACAGTCCTCGTAAATTTTTTAGTCGTTTGGGCGTAATAGTCAAGAGTAAAACAACAATAATACAAAAAATATTGAAAATATTATTATCAGTATCATTACATAGTATAAAACAAAGTTCTCTACCGCGTCTGTCTGTTTGTCTGTTCGCGATAAACTCAAAAATTACTGAACGCATTTTCACGCGGTTTTCAACATTGGATAAACTGATTCGTGAGGACGGTTTTGGTATATCATTTGTGAAGGTTTTTTTTATCAGGGCGGGACTACGCTTGCCGGTCTTGCTAGTAGGAATCTAAAATTGCTATTTAGTAAAATTAAAACTTTTATAAACGTATTGAGCGATCTAAAATAAACATTTATTTGGTTGGAGAAAAGTTTATGGGTTAACGTCTGATGACCTCGACATGCTCGTGACGTACTGTTCTTCTGCTAGACATTGTATATAGTCAAATGTATCATATGCGGGTTTCAATTTTTGGATGAGTAAAATTGTGTGATTTCGCGTCACACAACGTTACCGATAACGTCGAATGTTGTACTGAAATTTTGGTGTACCATTATGAAGTGAAAAAGTATATTCGTTTGTTAAATACAGATAGAAATAGCCGATTAAACTTTCGTATGTCTATACCGTCAGATTTTAATCGGTATTAACTATAATAATAATATTATAACAACGGTTGAGGTCACAAGGGATAGGCCATGTCTGTAAGCGCATGCGTGTGTTTCTTGTGTATTAACTTTATGTAGAATTATAATATAGCAAACAGATTTGTTCAAAATTTAAGCTATATTTCATCTCCTTATGCTTCTTTTTTTACATTACCTCCAATACATGTAGGTTAGTTATTATCTTAATTGAAGTCGGTAGGTGTTGCTGCGAACGGGTCTTATCTTAAAAAACTTCTCAAATCCAACGGGGTATATGTTTAAGTAAGTTCCTGGATAGTTTGGATACACCATTAGAAACGGTTAGTGTGGATGCAATCGGGATTTAGGTTTATCAAAATTTTACGCGTTTGAAAATACAATTGAAACCGGTGATAACCGTTTTGGCGCAGACGAAGCTGCACGGGTCAGTTAGTTTTATACGTTTTTATAACAATGCATTGTCAGTCATTCATAATCATTTTAATGGATGTACAGAAAGGCATGTCATTTCCTGACATTCCAGTCGTTAACAAATTTATTCACACTATATTTGCCTTTTTAACCGACTTCGAAAAAGGAGGAGGTTCTATGTTCGGTTGTATTTTTTTTTTTTTAATGTATGTTAATCGATATCTCCGTCAATTGTGAACCGATTTTAATGATTCTTTTTTTGTATGATTCGGCTATACTCCAAGGTGGTCCCATATAAAGATATATATATATGTGTAGAGTGGACTTCGTACCTATGTAGATATGATTTTCGGTTGGCACCGACTTCCAGTATATCTCTAGGTAGCGCAAAAATTCATATATTTTATTTAATTTGATTAATTTAATAATATATTTATTTTTCACTTTTCAGTGCTTTATAAGTTTTTGATATCGAAGTTGGTTCAATTTTTCTTGTAAAAATTTTTATACATCAATACCTACCTATTTAACACTATGCTTAAATTGACTACCTGGCAAATCAGTAATATGCTTTGGACTTGTGTTGTACAACCTAATATTACTACCTAAAAAACTGTTACTGGTCTTCCATGATACCAGTCTTTAACTTATAAATTGTATTCATAAGTGTAAAAAATTGGACAACCCTATTTATTTTATATATTTTGCAATTCACCATAGACGTAATAGGTACGCATCAATCACGGCATATTAGAAATTAATAAAACACTTGGTATTCCATGCGCCATCTTTGCGCCCACGTTTCCGTTCGCTTTCACTGCGCGTGCGCACTTCTGTTAATTAAACGTACGTGATTGGATATAGTTTTACATGCGTTTTATTACGTCATTGTATTAATGATAATGTCATAAATAAATTGTTTTTATTACCCCAATAAATTATAACTATAACTGTAATACTGTGTGTGTAAAACTATATGAAATTTTCAGTGTAAATGAGAACATACTTTTTATAATTTGTTTGCAATAAAGAGTTTGCGATGAAAATATTTAATTCACCTTATTACTGTATTGCAAACAAGTCGTTACACACGGCTTTGCCTTCGCGAAAATGGTTTACTCAATCCAAAGAATATACATATTTGTAGACGTATATTATTTGTAGGCTGTATTTTATTTTGTTTGTGTAATTTCCTAATTATTAATTAACCTCTACACACCTTTCGCCGATTTTAAGTAATCCCTATATAGTTTTACCATTACCGCTTAATCCCCACGGGAAAGCGTAATGATATGTCGCCCGGATAATACTTTAAAAGAGTTTCATCTGTCAGAGAAATTATTATCGAAATCGATTTAGTTATTTTAGAGATTAGCCCAGTTGTGTAACCAACACCTGAGCTATTTACATGTATAGATACGTGAGGGTAGTAATTAGCGGGACGCGGATTCAGAAAAAGCCCTATTACCATCCGATGGCTTAATCATAATGCTTTCCTTTACTGAGAACTCTGACTCTGTTCTAAGGATTCGAACCTACGCGAATTAACGTGATGCCTATTGACGTGTAGAATGCGTTTGGCTCTTATAACTTGACGATATAAAAATGTACACCTGAAGTGTCAGGTTAATAATATTCTAAGTTGGAACAACGGTGCGCCCCAGCGCGGTGACAGTGTTAATATGAGAGACAGTACGGAAACTACGTACAAATGCTCAAAAACGCCACACTCACATAAGCTTGCGCGTCGACGAGAGGTTTTAAAAGGTACTCTATAGACACCGCCGCGAACTCCGCGTAAGGGGCTCATCGATGCGCATGTTTTCAGTTGGTAGAGCAACGCTATTAATAGTTTCAGTATGATTGGGTCGGCTCGCCCGCGGTACTACCACCCTCTCGCAGAAAACCGACGTGAAGTAACAGTGCTTGCATTATTGCGTTCCGTTCGGTCAATGAGAGTGCCGGAGGCTCACCTCCCCTCTCCTTTCCATTCCTCTCCCTCCTCCCACATTCCACCCCGAAAGCAGAATGGCAACGCACTTGCGACTCTCTTGATGTTGCTAGTGTCTATGGACAACGATGAACACTTTGGGTCGGGCGGTTAAGAGAAGAAGGGAAGAGGAGAGGGGGAAGGTGAAAAGAAGTAGGCCCCCGGCGCTTTCATTGCCCGAACGAATCGCAACAATTCAAGAACTGTTACTTCACGTTGGTTTTCTGTGGGTCGGGTGATAGTACCCCGGACGAGCCGACCCATTCAAGCTGAAGCCAGTAATAGCTTGCCGGTACGAGCGTTTATAAGTAGTTTCCATACTGTCTCTTATATTTATACTGTTGCACGGCGGACATCGAACCTGTTTCGTCGCATGTCATTATGGATTCGTAGTATCGGCGACAACTTTTGTGGTCATTTACCGTGTAATTGGATTTTTTTGCTGTACAAACTGTCACGTCTGGGACATTTTTATTTTTGTAAAAGAGAACAGGCTTCCGATTGGCTTTTATATATTTATGAGCAGTTTTCATATTCACTGGAAAGATATCGATTTTCAATGGGCTATGGTTGGCACAGTCGCTGGGAATATGCTGTATCAAATGTTTCTATTTAGATTCCAATGAGTTAATGAGCTTTTGGTAAAGGAACATCTCGCGATAAAGGCATAGTAGTATGGTGTTAGGCAAGTAAGGATACAGGATTTCTGGAAGGAACACAAGGACTAGACAAGTAAGAAGGAACTTTGTGTTTGAAATATATTATTTATTAATGACTAGCCTTTGCCAGCGACTTCGTTTAATATTAGCTAGCTAGGCACTGCCAAGTTTCAAATTTATCACCTATTTGTTTGGTCTGGATACTACACTTTAAATTCAGTCTCCTTTCTTTACCTGATGTGTTACCACTGTTGGTCACATCGTCGGTTATGAAATGAAATTGTGGTCACAGTTTTACTACAATAAAGAATATAATATTTCAAAATATCTCCTCGCAACCACAATACATTATTGAAAATCGTTTATAGATTGATTGGTTGGCAATATGCATAAAAACCTTTTCGACAGAAAATATGTATATAACATTTGAATTAATCATAATGCGATCGAATCGTGCTTCGTGGTTCGTGCAATTGAAAATTATAGGGTTCCTTTGGGCGTTTTACGAATCCGCTGTTGCTACAAACACATACGTCGAGTATATTAAACAAGAAAAAGTAACAATAAGTAATTCTAATATATAATGCAGTTAATTAGTAACTAGAATACAAGATTCTATTATATATTCTACTAGCTGTGCCCGCGACTTCGTTGACATTGACTTAATGCAAAGAAACAGTGACTAATATATAAAGTCCGTTTATTTATCAACTTTCTTATCGTACTTAAGTCGCGTCCTCATTAAAATTACAATAACTTTTAATAGAGAGAACCGATTTGAATGAAACAAAGACTAAATGTTATTCAAGGATATGCTTTATGGTTTTATTGAATGCAGTACTTTAGCAGTGATGAGTGTTCATACAAACAGATAGTCAAACTTATCTAAAAATGTTCGAAATGTATTTTACTACTTATTCTAAGACATTTTTATTCACAACAATTGAAAAATTACAGACGTGTAAGATTTACACTCTTATTTCTATTCTTTCGCATAGTTTAGTTTGTAGTTTGTATTGTTTGAATTCTTTCTATATTCACTATCAGTTATCAATTTTACAATTTGTCAAATATGATTTTAAACATTTTTAGGTCAATATTAATTGATTAACTTTTAATAATAATAGTTGTGTAATCTATATCCATCTATGAACGTGTTTTTTGCCCTTCCTTTGTCTATTCTATGTTGTGCTTTCCATAAATATGAAAACATTGACGTGTTCTAAAATTATTATACAACAAAATAGTCATAAAATATACATGTATGCATATACGTACATATAGTTTATAAACTAGATAGAATAAAAAATATTACTTGATCTTTAGTGAATAGTCAAAATGTAATTTTCAGAATAACTGAATAATAAAATTACAGGGTTTCAAACATTAGTATTAGCAAGCAGGAAACAACAAGAGGCTATGTGCTTATTATTATTAAGATTTCGATTATTATGAAGTTAGATATAATAGTAGTATAATTTTTATTTTGTACGGAACCAAATTGTGTATATTCGCTAGAAGAATAAACTCATACGTATATTACCTTATTAGAAGATTGCGTCTGAGATCAATTCACGTAATAAAGATAGCATTATAGTTGCATGAATAGTGATTTTGTAGAGGAAATTAAGGTAATATGATGCAATATTGTATAATAAGAACATTACAATTTTATTATACATTATCCGATTGCTAATGTAATTCAATACACACATTTTGATAAGCTAGACTAATGGTTGAATCCACGGGAGGCGATATTGCCACGAGACTATTCACGAAACAATCTTGAGAAGCCATTTTTGTTTCAACGCCATTATGTTATTGAAAGTTGCATTAATAGTAGATAATAATAGTTATAAAGTTACAAAAATTTTGTTTTTGGAAGAAAAACATAGTACAAATTATCTCCTACTTATAATTTGAAACTGCAACACAGAAGTTCATTTAAGCCAAACCTCTCTTTTATTCTTTCCTGAAGCCTTCTATATTTACACTGATATATTACGCCTTTGAAATTAAAATATCCCTGTTTTTTTTTTTGTTATCTTCAACATTTTTTTTTTATTCATGTAAAGGAAATAATAGAGGTATGTCGTAATGCGCCGATCATTGAAAAAAGTACTGGATAGATTATTTTTTTTATTTTAAGTTTTAATTATCAGGCAATTACTAGGTGGGTGGTATTGTCGATGTCTTTTTGTATTTGTTACTTTTCAACGATATTTTTATATCTATACGCATAAATCGTAGTGCATTATACAAAATATCAATAACATTTTAAATACCTAATTGATACTTATAAAAAAATATGATGTCTTCTAATGTAAGATTTTTTTTTCTCGAACTTACTACGCTATTTACCTAGCAAGGTCTTAACAGCTTCACCGGACTACTAATGCAAGAAACAACGTTTTTTATAAGCGCTAGTCGTTCAGCTATGTTTATTTTCGTGCCGTGGAGAAACAGGATTCCAGTCTCGAAGTACCTATAAATATTTTTTTCATCTGTCATAGGAGGTAAACGAATAGGCGAGTCGCCTGATGTTTAGTGATCACGAACATCCATAGACACTAGCAACATCAGGGGAGTCGCTAGTGCTTTGCCAGCCTGTGTTTGGGGAGAGGGGGAATGGATAAAGAAGGGTTGGGGCGAGGTGGTCCTCCGGCACTCTCACTGACCGAACGAAACGTAACATGGCAAGCATTATTACTTCACGTCAGTTTTCTGTGGATTGGGTGGTACAACCCCGGGCGAGCCGACCCATTCATGCTGAAACCAGTAATAGCTTCAGCGTAACTCTACCACCTACAAAAATTCGTGACTTATGAAGTTTTGTGGCAAGACGACGTCTGCCTAAGTGCCTACTGTACTTAAAGTCAATAACCATGAACTTGATAAGTACTTTTTTTTTTCACTTTATTTTTGGCAATCAATCTTTCAGATTATTACTGCAATTGTCGAGTAGTCAATAATATTACAAGGGTCGTGCGATCATATCAATATTTAGCGTCGTGTGAGTCAATATTCTAACAAGATGGTGGATCCCTTGTTAGAACCATCCTGGGAGTTTTTGTGGCATCTCAGAATTTCATGCTCCGTGGTATTATTTTCCATTCACTTCACTTATGCACAATAAACTAACTATATTACGTAAAACTCCACCAAATTTACAAAATATAGAGTCAAATAACACAAGATTATGAATAAAATATAAAATCCACTACATGACAGACTAAAATCCCGCCAAAAACAGATAAGTACTTAGGTATTGGATATCGTTATCTTTTGTTTAAAATTACGCAGCGATCAAATCACAAACATGGATTGATATTGGAGACTTCCGTTCTACCTCTGTAATATTGTGATCACACATTGCCTAGTGTATTTTGAACTCTAATGTAAAATGGTTAGTATCATTTTCATTTGTACATATACCCGATACTACTCCTTGAATAGGTAACAAAGCGAAGGATGTGAATGATAAAGTAAATTTTCAAAAAAAAGTATTAACCGACTTCAATATTAATCAGAGGCATAGAAATAAGGCACTAAAAACCGGAAAATAAATAGGTTATCAAATTAACCAAATGTAATGAAACATATGAATATGTGTGCTACCAAGAGATGCATTGGAAGTCGGTGCCTTTGTACCTAGATGTAGATGATATGATCTTCGGTTGGCACCGACTTCCAATACATCTCCTGGTAGCACACATATTCATATGTTTCATTACATTTGGTTAATTTGATAACCTATTTATTTTCCGGTTTTTAGTGCCTTATTTCTATGCCTCTGATTAATATTGAAGTCGGTTAATACTTTTTTTTGAAAATTTACTTTATTTCTCCATTTTTAGTGAACATAATTTTTTTTTCTAAAACATGCGGGTCACCTGATTGTAAGTGATCACCGTCGCCCATGGATACCTGCAACACGAGAGGAATCACAGATGCGTTGCCGGCCCTTAAGAAAGGAGTAGGCTTGTTTCTTGAAAGTTGTGTTACTTTGTCACGGATCCCATAATCAGAACCTAACCAAACTCTCATCAAACTACCCTTGAAGAACACCCTTTACAATAAAAAAGGAATCATCGAAATCGGTTGGCATGATATTGAGTTATTCGTCTATTTGTCGTATACACACCAAATGCAAATTTAACACTTATACGGTTTTGCACTGGATGCCGTTGACAGAACCGGACCAAAAAAAAATGGGACCACACGGGAAGCACTAGCTTTCAAATAAAAAAAGAATCATCCAAATCGGTGCAGCCAGTCCAGAGTTATGAGGTAACAACCATAAAAAAAAAAAAAAAAAAAAAAAAATACAGTCGAATTGATAACCTCCTCCTTTTTTTGAAGTCGGTTAAAAAAAAAAAGGTTGTGTTACTTGAAAAAAATATACCCTGCTTTTTCCCCCAACTACTGGGCATAGAACTTCCTTCTCATAGAAATCATAATACGATTAGATGTCATATCATATTACTAGCTGCTGCCCGTGACTTCGTCCGCGTGAAATAGTTCTTTGGGCTAACGCTAACACGCAGTGGAAGCTCTCAAAAGGAAAAAAGCGTATTTGAAACTATCTTTTCTAGTCTAAGCTCCTATATTTTCTAGTCTAATGATATAGCCTATAGCCTTCGTCGATACATGAGCAATCTAACACTGAAAGAATTTTTCAGATCAGACCAATAGTTCCTGAGATTTGCGCGTTCAACAAACAAGCAAACCCTCCAGCTTTATAATATTAGTATAGATTTTGAGAATTATTTGCCGAAAGAATGTTAAAGAAAAAACAGAAGTCAAAACAGAAGAATTAGATTTTAATATATATATATATATATAGTGTTAATTATTTAATACTTATAATTTATAAATTGAAATTATTAATATCATTCCGATTTTCACATCTAACATATTACCACTATGAAGAAAAATTACATAAATTTTGATATAGTTTACCAGCGGACCTGGCGGATATTCCTACCTTGATAAGTTTAAAAAAATGTACAATTCCAACTCAGCGCCACCTATCGGGTCCAACGGTGAATATAAAACATTCTCGGATCCACTGGAAACCGCACACAAAATTTCATCAAAATCGTTCCAGCCGTTTAGGAGGAGTTCAATGACATACACGCGTACTGAAGAAATTCATAAAAAAGTTAATAATGTTAAATTATTGTTAAAAGTTAATCAAACATATAATGGACTGCAAAAGATCTATAAAATATATCAATGTTAATAATACGCAGGCCGCTATACTAAGCATAGGTAGTCTACCGCAGCGTAATATGTCACGAGCATGTCGAGGCCATCAGTGACGGGAACCCATATATTATTCCTCTATTAAAAACCACTCAACGTGTCTAAAGGAGCTTAAATAAATTTGTAAAAATTCTACTTCCTTATATTAAACTCTAACGCGTCTAATTTGTATACGACAATTGCTTCACTCCTAATAAACGTAGCTTAATATTGATAGGCATCCTTCCTCAATAAATATACTTTTTTTTATCCGACTGGCAGTCCCAAAGGTGTGAATTTTTATCGCATGTGGACTATTCACACATTTTATTTCTTTATGTACCAAGTGAAAGGTTAAACACTCGCAATATTCTAGGATATAAAACTTCTTGGACACATTTAACATTTAAAATAATAACATCAAAACAAATATTAGTAAGGAACAAAGAGAATCTAAGTTAAAGCTTATTCTAAGACTTTCAAAAGTATAAACACAAACGTAATAAGCCTAGGTGCAATGACTGGTGACGAAAGCTGTAAGGGGCGATCTGGAGTTAATAACCTTCGATAACAAAATGAACAATAAACACATTTGTTCTGTTCATGCAGTTCCCGCCTGTACTTCCAAGTGAAAGTGAAATCACCCGACAGTCATTGACAGTGTGCTTTAACATAGACGCGTAGAGGATTCATCATCATCATCATCATAGACAGCTCTTCTCGACCCATTGCAGGGCATAAGCCTCCTCCCTTTTATGCCATTCTTATCTATACTGCCCCAGTTTTGTCCAGGTTTTTCCTACAATATTTACGATGCCATCGACCCATCTTGCCATTGGTCTTCCCACACTTCTCCTGCCCTCTCTCCGCCACCACTCAGTCAAGGATCTGCCCCACCTGCCATCACCACATCTGGCTAAGTGTCCTACCCAATGCTATATCAGGAGGATAACGCCAACGTAGAAGATTGCTTGTAATTTTTTTATCTTTCTAGATAATTAGGTCAAATATTAATTACCTATTGTTTTAATTGATTTAGAACGAGAATCGAATACAGACTATCTTCCATAAATATTGCTACTGTCTAAACTTTTAGCCTGTACAGTTATTGATATAACTATATGAACGTTAATGTTCATCTATTTACTTATAGATTTACCTATTTCCCTGCTTACCTTGGACAAAACCTTATGGTATGGTATGGTATGGTAAACTCACCGATGTAAGAACTGAAAATCATGATAAAGTATTCAACCAATACCTCGAGTAGGCATCATTATATCGGTGGTATAATTATTAGATAATAGCATTGAATAAACGCATTAAATTATAGAAAGCTGACGCCTTGACACTAATCTCTTTGATTTGCATGCTGCCTTCAATGTTTCATTAAATGTTTACACACAGAACACCAACTTTTAGTGATTAATGTTGTGATTATTATAATATTCCCCGCAAAATTTGGAAATGTTAAGATTCGTTTATATTTATATACGGTGTGTGTTCTTTATCAAGTATTAACTTGTTCACTGATAAGATTAGAGTAGGTCGATTACGTCATCTGGGGCAGAGAAGGTCTGGTGAAATCGTGATCTTAGTTCGATTTCGTAATTATTCTTTATTATTGATAATAAGCTGGACTATAATTTGAATGATAGCAGCGTTAACTATCACAGATTTGATGTGAAGCGTTTTGAAGCAATGATGGTTTAGGGTACTTAGGTATTAATTCCACCGCAGTGTGCTCGCCGACCGCTTCCACAGCCGACTCTCGCTGTCTTTGCTATCGCAAATCTTTTAAAACCCGTTGTGTACCGAGAGACCGTATTGTTGGGGAGGCAAGGGATCATACTATGCCACTTACTTTGGATAGAGTAGCAGACTGGGTACACACGAGCTGTCTCCCCTCGTGCACCGGACCTTTGCACTGAGGAGATGACCCCCGGACGATATAAATAGCATTTCCCCGAACGAGTGCAGACGATCTACACCTGGGCCATGAGATTGATATCTTGCCGTGTATATTTAACAAGTTAAGTATTTTTATTAATTTTCCCGATTCAGTTTCTTTATGTAACAATTGTAAGAGAAAGACAGCACTGCGGTGGCGTTAATATGTAATTACCTTTTTTTTTTAACGTGGGGAAATCCCTTATGGATACCCACCCTCCCATGGGGGAGGATGGGTTATGTCCGACTCTCACGGTCTAAAACCCCACGGTGTACCGACAGACCGTGTTATTGGGGCGGCAAGGGATCGTTCTAGCTAATCAACCTTGTAGAGCCGCCCCAACGGGCTACCCGATTAGGCCTCCCACGGCAGTGGCTCAAGCCTAGGTTCGATCCCTCGGTAGGGAGCCCTTGAGTGCGTTGCTTGCGCGATACGGTGACACACAAATATACATCACCGCTACAATACTACACAATCACCCCCACACACGTGCACGCCTACACGCTTACACATGAAAGTGGAAGGGTTTACTTTTTTTCTTTTTTTTTCCCTTATCGAACTGAAAAACTCTCAATTTTCCGATGATAAATATATGGAGGAGTTGTTGATGCTTGGTACACATATAGGGTTCAACAACTCATACATATATGAATACTTAGCTAGATTAGCTAAGATAGGTCGCGATTTTGCATGCAACAGGCAACAGCCAAGCCGAGGTGTGCCGTGCACCCTTGAGCTGGTTGCCAAAATAAAATCGGCTGAGTGCCTTAAGCGCTCGCCTTAGTAGTCCGGTGAAGCTGTTAAGACCTTGT
Organism: Antheraea mylitta; assembly: GCA_014332785.1. Classification (NCBI taxonomy): domain Eukaryota; kingdom Metazoa; phylum Arthropoda; class Insecta; order Lepidoptera; family Saturniidae; genus Antheraea; species Antheraea mylitta. Next base: position 270,395 of record JACEII010000096.1, read on the forward strand.
TGTGTCAATAGCGTAGTCACTTCGAAAAAAAAAAAACTGCCCCTATGGTCCGCCCGGCGGAAGATGTCCGCCGGGCTCCTACCTATAGAGAGGCAGCTGGGTACACACCAGCTGCCTCTCGTCGTCCGCCAGACCTGTGCAAGCAATGAAGGGAAGAGCCCCGCAACTGCATCCTCTCAGGTCCGGCTACGGTGGTAGGAGGAGTTGGGCAAAGCGCGTTCGGCCCTCTCCGATAATATATAATTACCTGTCTTACTTTATAGCGCATTCGAACACCGCGTCGATGGACATTGTAGGCGTGAGGAGCAAGTCCTAGCCCTAGATATATGTTCTTGGTTGGTCGTTTGTGAGAATAAAGATGTTTTGTATGTTTTAATTCCTTTATTGTTATGTTACAGTGCTGTAGTGCAACCCTAATGAGTGGTCGTTTGCAATTAAATAATTATGTATTCACTAAATATAATATTAATATAATTGCGCTGATGCGCGCATAATATCCAGGGCAACATGCAATGTACGTAATCGTACATGCTGCCAGGACTAAAATAGGACATAAAACAAATGTTAAAACCATACAGATATGTTATGTATACAAAAATAAGAAAAAAAAAGTTAAATATTATAAGTAGGTTGAGGACGTGCGTATTTCGGTATTGACGGTTGTAACCGCGTGGTCGTCCTCCTGGGTAGAGTCGTCATCTCAATGTTGACTGTTGCTACAGACATATTTCCGAATCCTAGCAACTGAGTCGTAGATTTCAATGAAGGAAAACGTCGTAATAAAGACAATAGAATGATGGTAGGGCTTTTTCTAAGTACACCTGGCTAGGTACCATTATCGAGTTAAAAATTTATCGCGAAGCATCTTTTGATATATTCCGGCAGCTGTACTTGAGAGCCAGCCTCCTCTAGGCTTAACATGTTTACCATCTTAGAATACAAGATCATATATTTATTTTATATCATAGGAGGCAAACAAACAGGTGAGCCACCTGATGTTAAGTGATCACCACCGTCCATAGACACTTGCAACACCAGGGGAGTCGCAAGTGCGTTGCCAGCCTGTGTTAGGGGAGAGGAGGAGGAGGAAGGTGATAGGAGAGGGGGAAGGTGATGGGAGATGGGTCTCCGGCGCTCTCACTGACCGAACGAAACGCAATAATGCAAGCACTGTTACTTCACGTCGGTTTTTAATGAGAGGGTGGTACTACCCTGGACGAGCCGACCCATTAATGCTGAAGCCAGTAATAACCTCAGCGTGGCTCTACCATCTACAATTTAACATTAGATGAGGAATAAACTATAAGGAATTAAGAAACACGTGTGGAGTCGCGGACGTAACTACTAAATCTGTAGAACATTTCCTTTTTAAGATTACCAAAATCCATAAAAGGTACCGCAAAGCCGCGCCGCTCATTTGTCATACGCCCACGCGATTTAACAAACACTTTCTATAGCAACGGAAACACGGTCGCCAAATCTCCTAAAATATAATTGTTCGGTTCCTCTCAGTCGGATAACGGTTTACGAAGCATTTAGACGCACAAAAACTTATATTAAGGGGAAGATGTATCTAGTAGTCTTGCGCCCTACATAAAATGCAAAAGTTTTGTGTCGTATATGTTTTTTTTTCTAAGGACAACTCTAGTATCAAATACATAGTGTCCTACATTCCGAGACCCAATATTGATAACACATTAACTTAGACAGACTTAGAACAGTCAGTAGAGGATTACACAATGATTATTTTGGGTGGAAATATTGAAAGTATTGTACTTCCGACTACTAAATAACATTTGTGTTGACTAGGGCTCGTTAATTGGTCGAAACTCGACTATAATTCATTTTTATTAAATCTTCAATCAAAACCAATTAAATAATACTTTGTTCAATTTAGGCCCTAAGAAGCCACTTATGAACGTAAAACTGTAAAACCCTGAACCCGTGGTGGGTTCGGAAAACAACTGGGTCCTCGAGAAGTACCGGCAAGAAACTCGATCGTATTCACGTTTCATTATACGTTACAATCGTTTTTAGTGGATGCACAGAGAGGAGTCAATTCAGACATCATCGTTCACATATTGCTCCACTCTATAATAAGCTTTCTGATAGCAAATCCGCTTAACATGACGCTTAAACTCACAATCCGCCAAATCCGTAATATCCTTTGGGACTTCGTTTTAAAACCTAACACTATTCCTAAAAAACATTTACTGGTTTTATTAAGTTTGAAAGATGGAATAACCAGTTTGTCACAGTTTCTGGTATTTAGATCATGCCGGTTTTTTATGTAATTCAGCTTTTAAAGGTTCTTGCGGACATACATTAAATATAAACAAAAATATACCTTGCTAGTAAAATCTATTTTTATAAACAATGTTCTCCTTATACTTCCCCTCTTCTACGTATGCGCACCACGTCACTTGCCCCACTTCGATAGGTGGTAGAGCGACACTGAAGCTATTACTGGTTTCAGCATGAATGGGTCAGCTCGTCCGGGGTAGTACCACCCCTCTCACAGAATACCGACGTGAAATAACAGTGCTTGCATTGTTGTGTTTCCTTCGGTCAGTGAGAGCGCCGGAGGCCCACTTCCCTTCCTGTTTCCTTCTTCCCCTTTCCTTCCCCTCCCCCTCTCCCATATACAGGCTGGCAACGCACTTGCGACTTCCCTGATGTCGCTAGTGTCTATGGACGGTGGTGATCACTTAACATCACGTGACCCACTAGTTCGTTTGCCTCCTTTGATATAAAAAAAAAAATTTCTTCATAACGAGATAACTTATGATGCTGAACGTATAGTTCTTATGAAAATCAAAGTTGAATAATATTGTATTAAATTAAGATATCGAGATATTTTTTTAGATAAGAACCAAGTAATGTCTATGAAGGAAAATTATAAAAAATGGATGGAATTCTATCCATTAGGGTTTGCATGAATATTAAACAAAATATTAAGTTTATGGAATCGCGTTCCAATGAGTATTTTTAATAAAACTATTTTATGTTTTGGAAACTTCACCTTAACCTTGTAAATACAACAAAAATATAGCGAATCGTGCGATGAACTACGCCTACGTTCGAATCAAGCATTATATTATTATGTGCCAGATATTAACAGATTTATTAACTAGATTTAGTCATTAGAATAATGATTTTGTATAAGTTGTTAAAACATCACCAATACTATAAAAAATAAAACCAAATAACATAAGATAATGAATCGTTACCTATAGTACTAAGTCCTCTGCCACGTCTGTGTCTGTCTGTTTGTCTGTTCGCGATAAGCTATAAATATTTCTGTAGGTGATAGAGCCACGCTGAAGCTATTACTGGCTTTAACATGAATGGGTCGGTTCGGCCGAGGTAGTATCAACCTCTCACAGAAAACCGACGTGAACTAACAGTGCTTGCATTGTTGCGTTTCGTTCGGTCAGTGAGAGTGCCAAAGGTCCACTTTTAGATATTGATGAGGTTTAGGGGTCCTTGATTTGTTTGTTTTTTTATGACATTGGGGTTGGAGGGGGTCTGGGTGGTGATTACGTCAGCAATATCCTATATTCAACGTGAACAGAATTAAAAATACTTAAAAATATTTAGGTAACCGTGAAAAAAAATGTAAGTACGTTTTTTTATTTTTGCTGATTAGCGGGATGGGCAGGCCAGAGATTACGAAAATTCTGCCCAAGTATACTTCAACGGTCTCAGAATTAAATAAAAAAATTACTGATCTTTCGTATCTTGACGTATTAAACTATAACGGTGTTAAATTTACAAAAAAGTTAAATACGAATTGAATACTTGCTTTAAAAAGGTTTCTTATTAAATGCACAGCGCTCGCCCAAGGTGAATTCGCATTATTCTTTTTCGCAAGTTTAACCTAACCTTATCAAAGCGAGACAAAAGAGCAAGATGGCGAAAATTCAGCGAGCGCGGTGCATTTAATATAAAACCGTTTTAAAGCAAGTATTTAATATGTATTTAAATTTTCTGTAATAATACCGCTAATGTTAAATATTACTAAGATCGTGTCTAGTAAAATAATGGATTCATACTGAACAAATGTAAATAACACAATCTGAATACTCATTTCAAAATATTAAAAGTACATCTCGGACGCACGATTACGTAAAAACTGGTTTACCTGTCAACGAAACCGTATAGAATTAATTAATTTCTAATTTGTACGGTTTCCCTGTTCACTCGCGAGTTTAAGGTCGTAAGTTTGTGTTACTTCTTCTGTGAAGTTATACATTGACCAAGTTATTATATTTAATTTATATGTTTTTTTTTTTGTTTTAGTATTTTATTTACGAATGAGAGAATATTACATGTGGCAGAGATACGAATGTTAAGGTAATGTGTTTAGTGTAACTAGAATGGATAAGATTAAGAATGTGTATGTCAGAAGAAGTTTGAAAATAGCATCAGTGACAGAGAATTTGAGGAGTACTAGGTTAGCGTGGTACGGGCATGTCATGAGGAGAGCTAAAAACCATGTAACTAAAACAGTTTTGAGTATGATGGTATACGGGTATAAGAGTAGAGGAAGACCGAAAAAGTATGGATCGACTGTGTGAAAAATGATATGTGTGTAGGTGTGAATACTGAGATGACATCTGACAGGAGAGAGTGGAAAAGGAAAACATGTTGTGCTGACGGGTAAGGGTAAGAAGGTGATGATAATTTTGTAGGTTATAGTGTCCGACCAAAGTCTCATGTGATGGTAAATTATGATGTGATCTAGGATGGTGAACATACTGAACCTAGAGAGAGAGACTGGCTCTCTTACTGTAACAGAGCAACAGGTGCTTGATGACAGATATTCAGTTTGAGGGGGGGAGGGGGGTAACTAACCAAGCGGACTTAAAAAAGCCCCTCCACCATGATTATATGAAAGTAAAATTTTTTTCTTACTTCTTATGGGAGTAAGTGTAAGTGACGACCTAGAGTTAATAGCCTTTGATAATAAAACTGACAATAAATCCATTCGTTTTGTTCATGCCTGTCCCACATTTACTTTCAAGTAAAAGTAAAGCCACCCGACGGTCATAGACACTGTGCTTAAACATAGACGCGTAGAGGACTGCGTATTTTTTCTATTTTTCTAAGTAATTAGGTCAAATATTAAGAACCTATTTTTTAAATTGATTTAGAACGAGAGTCGAGTGCAGAGTATCCTGCATAAATATTGCTACTGTCTAAACTTTCAACCTATATAAGTACAATTAAAGTGCATAACGTTTATTCATAGTGAATGAACCAATTGTTATAAGAGTTTTACATGTAGGTAGAGGACACTTTAGTGTGTTATTTATTCATAATACATGTTGTTAAAATGTATGCTCTACCATGCAATGAATAGTGAAAATCTATAATTAAGGTTGCAATTCACTAGCCACTGAGCATTATCGCTTCAGTGTGAATTTTTTATTCTTTATTTATCTAAATTAATAATCATGTATCACATTAACCCGGTGAATGTATGAAAATTAAGATACAGAATTCCAATAACGCTGTTTAAATGTCACTCCTATAATTAAAGGCTTATATTTTTCTTATTCCTTTGCTATTTTTATTCATAAATATGTATGTTCACGTGACGTCACTACATCTGCGTAGTGTAGGCATAATTATTCCGTTAATATTCGCGTTACATACAAAATGTAGCCAACTGAGTATATAGGTACGATACGCTTTCCATATTACGATGTTTTTTCATTCATAAATATATTTAACTATCAGGCCCGGCGAACGTTACCCCGCTCTGATAATTAAAAAAATCATGACAGATTATATACCTAAGCCTTCCTCGTGGATCACTTTATCCACTAGTGAAAACCGCATGAAAATCCGTTCAGCAGTTTCTGAGTTTATCACGAATCAGACAGACAGAATTTTTTTTTTCTCGAACTGACTACGCTATTGACCTGGCAAGGTCTTAACAGCTCACCGGACTACGCAGACAGAGAGACGCGGTAGGGTACTACTTTGTTTTATAAATACTATGTAATCGTAAGTGAAATGAAATGGAGATAACTTTTTTTTTTTCAATTTGAATTTTGTTTCTACTATACAAAAATTATTGGCGGTTACACAGTGTTTATATCAATTCGACGTCCGCAGGTTCGAACTGCGGCATGTACCATATAATTTTTCAAAATTCGCGTACATGTGCAAATTTCAATTAGTAACGCTATCGGCTGACGGTGAATTAAAACATACTGATAAAGCCTGAATATAAGAAATGTTTTTATAGGAACACCGTATGTGGGAATAAATAATATAGAACTGTGGATTTTGAAATCGAATTTAAAATCGGCAATACATCGTGTGTTTTTGCGGTGATTATGTTCATTCCTTCCTTCGGGAAGAGGCCTAGACTTTGCAGTGGGTCTCTTAAAAGTTGATTTGATTCTAGACAAATATATCTATACTAATATTATAGAGAGGTAAAGTTTGTGAATTTGTGACGTGAGTTTGTGACGTTGTAGGGAGTAATTAAAGAACTACTGGTCCGATTTGAAAAATTCTTTCACCGTTATATAGCTCATTTTCTAGGAAGGTTATAAGGCTATATCATCACGTTAAGACCAATAGGAACGGAGCATTGATGAAAAATGTTTCAAAATCAGGATGTTTTTTCCTTTTGCAACCTTCCGCTACGTTAGCGTTAGCCCAAAGTAACTATTACTATGCTGACGAAGTCGCGGGCAGGGGCTAGCAATTTATATTTATAAATGTATAATTTAAGTGTATGTTGTTTATCTACGTTAATTTCGAAAGTGGATGAACCGATTTGGTAAGACTTTTACTACCTGGATATTTTAGAGTATTATTTACTAGCCTATGCCCGCGACTTCGTTCGCATGGAATAAAGATATTCTTTATTTTTAACACGCAGCAGAAGCTCTCAAAGGAAAAAACTCCGATTTTGAAACATTCTTCATTGGTGCTCCGCTTCTATTGGTCTTAGCGTAATGATATATAGCCTATAACCATTCTCGATAAATGAGCTATATAACATTGAAAAAATTTTTCAAATCGAACCAGTAGTACCTGAGATTACCGCCTACACAAACTTTACCTCTTTATAATATTATTAGAATAGATATATATAGTTCACTATCTAATAATTCTCAATTAGACCTATATGACTTAAGTATAGAGTTGTTCTAAGTGAATGCGACGGTAAAGCAAGCTATCTCCGCGTCTTTAAAAGCATTGAAGGTAAAAAATGAATAGGGCTATTAAAATGCATGTCACGTGCTCCCAGCACACTCATTATATATCGAGCGAGTAGTTAAGGTGGTACACTTATTAATCATAAAAGAGCGGATTTATATATTATAGTGAGACAAAGCGATGGTAATGTATCCAATAGTGAACACAGTGTAAAGGAAAGATAATGTTGAGATTGGTAATCCATTATCTGTAGTTGATTTCATGTAGGCTTCATATAAGAGGCAAACGAACATGCGAGTCACCTGTTGTTAAGCGATCACCGCCATCCATAGACAATAGCAACCCCAAAAGAGTCGCAAGTGCGTTGCCAGCCTGTGTTTGGGGAATGGAAAGAAAGGAAAAGGGGAAGGGAGAGGAGAGGAGTGGGGAGATGGGTATCCAGCAATCTCACTGACCGAACGAAACGCAACAATGCAAGCACTGTTACTTTACGTCGGTTTTCTGTGTGAGGGTGGTGCCACCCCGGACGAGCCGACCCATTCATGCTGAAACCAATATTAGCTTCAGCGTGATTCTACCACCTCCTATACTACCACTATAATAGTGTCACAGTGATTATTGCTAATTGTAACTTAAATTGTAATTGTGCTGGCAACACTCACGGTTTTTCACTCATGTACAACATACACTAAGTATTATTATTATTAAGAAGTATTTCTACTTACTGCAAAATATTAAATCAGGTCTTTATAGTATTTATTATTTAATTGACGTAAATTACAAAAGCCGCGTACACAACGGATCTTTACCATCGTACTCGCTTATACGAATATGATATACTCTTTTCCATCACAAAAATATCGATTTTGTTTTTGCGAAACAATATTGCGACATTAAAAAACCTATCCTCGTGTAGTTTTTATCGAAATACTAGCTTTTGCTGACGGCTTTGCTTGTGTTAATGTTGATTAGATGAATCCCTAGGGAACAATACTTTTAGGTAATGAAAGATATACTATGTACTGTTCTGTACCCCTGACAACATATATGCAAAATTTCACAATGATCAGCTGTTTAGTTTAAGTGTAAAAGTAAACATACAAATAAATTCACTATCTTATAACATTAGTTCATATGATGAATTGATAGAGATGCTCTGATATAAGAAAGAATTTAGAGAAAACTATGGACAAAAGAAATCAATAAAAAACTAACACCAAACTTCTCATAAATTTAAAAGATCATGAATCCAGTACCAATCATGAGAAATTGGAAAAGAGTTTCATAGCTTAATTGAAATCACTACATATTATAAAAAAAGTCCTGTGCACGTCTGTCTGTCGAACTGATCTGTTCGCTAGTATAGACATAAAGAGAATTAATGTCTGCGAGTTTTTGTTGTCAAATGTAGGCAACCCGTAATTAATCAATAACAGCTAACATCTGACTCACTTTGTGTCTTTGAGACGGGGACTATTAATAGCTAGTTAAGTTATAGGTATGTTGAGTATAGTATAAGTATATCTAAGAATATATTAAACTACTCGTTGCTGGCAGCTTTGTTCGTATCAATGTAGTTTTGATCTTTATCAAGGAATCACTATTACTCTCTAAATTAAAGACACCCTATGTAACGTGTATGTAAGATTTCATGTAGTCACTTGAGTAGTCAAGACGTGGAAGCGTCACAAACTAACAGACAAACTTACATTCATATTTATAAAATAACGTTATTTATAATTACTATTTGAATTCTAATAATCCGTGTAATTCTTTTCTAACGCATGAATGACTGGAGATTAATAAACATGTCAGTGTACAGCCTGAGTGAATATGCATTCGGTGAGGCGTACAGCGGGGCATGCAGTGTCCAAGAGCGCCGGTTTCGCGCCACTCAGGACACCTACTTGCTAAATGCATCTGTTTGAAACGAGCACGCCTCGCCACGCTCGACGCTCGATTTAAACATCCAGTCTGACCGTGCACTTAGACATCGCTACCCGCGTCGCTTATGAATGAAAACTTTCCTCCAACGGTAGCTGCATGTAACACATGTGAGCACTCATATCCCGGACACACGTGCACATATAATAGACTAAACTTTCAATGAAGTAGGTTGATTTACTACGTCAGTTGACTGGAGTATGTTTAAAGTTTTTACGTCGTCCTCTTTTTTTATGGTGAAAAACTTTCGTACTAGTATTTCTTTATAATCCTGTCTGAATGCAAGTAACTAGTCCAAAATCGCAGTAACCGGTTTGTGGAACTAATATTTATACTCAAATTAATCGTAAAATAAATCGTACCAACTATCCTCTCCTCTGTATACGTACCAGCTTTCATCAGGTTAACTTCCAAGAAGTTCGCGATATCTTTATATTCTCTTGAATTGAACAAAATAATAGGTCTTTACCTATGAAATTGCCGTTCTCCAGTACTGGCCATTTCAAATCAAAATAATTTTTGTTTGGCTAATTTTAATTTGAAATTAATTTTATTTTAAAAATATGGAATTCTTTTTCCAAAAGTAGTCATTTGTTTATTGATTAGTGTTACATTTTCATCACATTTCAATATTTTTTATCAACATGGATACGTTAAAAATTCGAGTAATTATGTAATATGAGGTACCATCGTGGCAGCAACGAGGCACAAGCGGCACGCAATATTAACGACGTTTACGGAGCTAACACTACAAACCAATGCACGAACTGTTATTGGTTTGCACACTTCCGTTCTAGGAATTTTGACCTGAAAGTTGAACCTCGCGGTCGTCCGAAGACTTTGGTCGACAATGACAAATTAAAGGCGACTGTGGAAGCTGATGACACACAATCTACGGCGTAATTAGCAGCAGCTTTCGACGTTAGCGTCAAAACAATATTGGTCCATTTGCGTCAAATTGGAAAGGTAAAAAAGGTTGACAAATGGGTGCCCCACGAACAAAATGATCGCCAGCGCGAAATACGCGTGGAAAAGTGCCTTGCACTGCTCAACAGACACACAAATGAAGGAATTTTGAACCACATTGTTACCTGCGTTGGAAAATGGATTCTGTTTGATAACCGCAAGCGCTCAGCAAGTTGATTGGATCCTGGTTCAGCACCTAAAAGATGCCCTAAACGAAAACTTACCCCTAGAAAAGTGATGGTCACTGTTTGGTGGTCAAGCGCCGCCGGTGTGATTCATTATAGATTCATACCAAACGGGGTGAGCATACTGCAGATGTGTACTGTGAAGAACTGAACACAATAATAAAGAAGCTGGCACATCTCCAACCAGCATTGGTCAATCACTCGTCTCCCCAGCTCCTACACAACAACGCGCGACCTCATACTGCACAGCAGGCGGTCTCCAAGTTGCAAGAACTGGGGTTGGAAGTTCTCCGTCATCCGCCCTGCTCACCAGACCTTGCGCCTACAGACTACTACTTTTTCCAGAATTTCGATAACTTCTTGGCGGGAAAAAATTCAATACCCGAGAGGCAGTACAAAATGCCTTTGAAGAATTTGTTGCCTCCCGTCCAGCTGATTTCTTTAAGAAGGGCATCAATAAACTGCCACTACGTTGGCAAAGATGCATTGATTGCATGGGTGATTACTTCGATTAATACAAATAAAAATACATGAAAAAAAATCGTTTAATTTTTTCATGCAAAACGACAATTTCATAGGTAAAGACCTAATATAACAATAACAGAATATTCTATACTTTCCCTATTTAGAGGTTTTATTTTACGAATAGAAATTATAGTAAATATCTCCGTATTCGCGAATAAAATCAACTAAAACATTCAATGTTTACATTACTTTGTTTTTAATGTGCTAAATCTTGCTGACATAAGCTACATAATTATGTATACATTGAATTCGTTGTACCAAATTAAAGAGATAGAAACAAGCGTAAACACACGTAAGAATATAATATAACAAGTAACAAAACTAATTGATTACGTGGATTATTACAAACGAATTATAAAACATCTTTATTTCCTGTTACACACATTAACCCTAGGATGCATGATGTCTCAAAAATAAAACATTATCTCTAACTTATAAATAAGTGAAAGTTTTACTCTTGGATGTATGCCATAGTAGCTAGAAGTATTCAAGATAAATCACTACATCCTTATTACAAAACAAAGTCCTCTGCCACATCTGTCTGCGATAAACTCTGTCTTCTGTAGGTGGTAGAGCCACGCTGAAGCTATTACTGGTTTCAACATTAATAGGTTGGCTAGTCCGTGGTAGTACCACCCACTCGCAGATCTTCAGCAGCAGTCTTGATATTTGTAGTTACAGTAGTTATACCTATACCTAATTAACGTGAACATCTGTGACGTGTTATGTATGCCTGTGTTACTTGATATTATGGTACTTATTAGGTTTGGTCTTTAATTAATTATTATAATATTATTCATAACCGACTGAACGTCCGCTTATCATCACAATGGCTCCCATTGAAAATCAGCGCTGCGGTACTACTGCTGAACTGTACATATAGCTGAATGGGCTTGCCAGTTGTTGGGCTTTATTTTTTCTAATACTATATTTTGTCCAATAGTTTGTTTAAGATCATTGTATGGTTGTTCCAACAATAAACAATCTCTTACTTTCTTTCGTTAGTTCTTTCTTTCTTTCTTTCTCACATTCTTTCTTTCTTTCTTTCTTTCTAAATAAAACTTGACACCAATAAAATATCTTACTCAAGGGAAACGAATTTTTTTTAAGTTGATTTTTTCTTTGGAATAGAGTTTACTCATTTCAGGAGTTATCTTTTAAAGACAAACTAACTTGTCGGTTTATAATGTAGGCAAAGTAGGAAAGTGATTAAATGGAGATAAATATGTGGACTGACAAAAAAAATAGTCTTGTCTATTCTGATTGCTTTAAATACACTCAAAGAAGATAAAAAAAAAATCTATGTATACTATTTAAATTGGTAATTTTTTGTAAATTGCAATATTATATATCCGGTCAATTTAAACTCTTTTTTTTTATTTTTATACGAACTATTAAATTGTATTTTAAAACTGATATACTATAAGAAAAAATCATATATCTGTCGAAACATTTTGTTAAAATGTTTGGAACATCTCTATGTTCACATCACACTTTTATCTTTCCAGAATATTCCAATGCTCAAACATTTCTGAACGTACAAACTCATAGGGTTTAATGAAGAATTAGCTAATTTAGCAGACACTAGAGAAGTTCAAGACTACGACTTTGATACCGAGCGAAACTAGATGCAAAAACTAGTAACAACATAATACTTGATTCGGTTTTATTGGCCGTCCGTGACTAGTTCACACGACTCACCGTCGACTTTTACTTTCACGTAGTTGCATTGAAACCAGAGATGTAATCAGAAATCATAGAGGGTCCCCAAATGGAACAATTAGATTGAACTATTAATTTTATTTTGATCTGAAATTTTCAATTAAATGTCATATTAATTTAACTGGAAGATACAGACAGTCCTGTACTTCTGCTAAAATATGATGTTATAAATAATGTCAGGAATAAAAAATATATTTTAAAAAAGTAAACTGTATTAAGTTTTTAGTTTGTTCTTCTCAATAACCGAGATATTATTTAAACCAATGGTATTAGCGTTTTAACATTCTTATTTGCTTTCACAGTAAATAAATTGGATAAAGTTTTTGGAATTAATTTCATTTGATAAAATTTCATAAATATTTTAAATTTATAGGCAGAACTAATCAAATTTATTTATTTAGAAAAACAATCATGGTCGGATGTCGCGATCAGGAACACTCGATTTTATAGTAAATGTTACACACGAGACTTTGACACGAGGACTATCAAAATACTTATAGGGTCCTAGTTTCCTTAATGATTTGATTTTTATAATGTTATAAGCATAATTATAGTAAATACGTCGAAGAATAGCTCAAATTAATAAGCTGCAGCTTGAGTAACATTCACTGTAACATATATGTGACCCAGAGTAAATAGTTTATGGTTTAATAAGTTAATTTAGATGTATTTTGAGTTAATATCTACCTAACGCTGCGCGTTATAAAAGACGTCCGCGATGCATTTTTACCGACCCTCCTGATTTAATCACGTCAGCGAACGATCAGTACCAGCCTGTCCCTCGAAACAGAGCGTGCTCACGTCCACGCCCGCGTAACCACAGATCACGCCACCGCTTTTCGCTCCCGCACACCCGATTAGGCCTCCCACGGCAGCGGCTCAAGCCTAGGTTCGATCCCTCGGTAGGGAGCCCTTGAGTGCGTTGCTTGCACGATACAGTGACACACAAATATACATCACTTCACCGGACGAAGCTGTTAAGACCTCGCTGGGTCAACAGCGTAGACATTTCGAAAAAAAAAAAGTTAATATCTATGTTTCAAGAACAACTTGACTAAGTAACTTACTGTACTAAAAACAAAGTAAAATCCTATTAAATAATGTGTTATAACAAAAGAACTAACAATAAATTGAAGTAAGTTGATTTAACGAATATTTTTTCCTTACACCAAGTAATAATTTATCTGTGAAAGTGTCCATTAGTTCATTAGTATTGAAACAATTAGTCCATTCATTGTACAAATTCATTTATTAAATACCTTTAAATAATCGGGTCGACATACGTCTAATGAAGGTGGGGGGTCGAGTCCCTTGAATTCCATGTCTAGAATACAGCTCTGTCCGAATCGTGTCGTGCGCTACGACGTTCCCAATCGGTTGCGTATGCATTATGAGATTTTAATGACAGTGTGTTATGCACCCCGGATTTTTAATCTGGTAGTACACCGGAAACAGTATCTACACATTGAGAATTTTAGCAATAAAATGGTATATAAAGGAAGTCAATTTTATACATATAAATTGAATTGATATGTTTTTTGTTTATCCCGGGTAATCATCCAATCGACTGAACTGATTTTGACGCACACGATTAGGCCTCCCACGGCAGCGGCTCAAGCCTAAGTTCGATCCCTCGGTAGGGAGCCCTTGAGTGCGTTGCTTGCGCGATACGGTGACACACAAGTATACATTACTGCTACAACGCTACACGATCACCCCCACACACGTGCACGCCTACACGCATACACATGAAAGTGGAAGGGTTTACTCTTTTTTTCCCTTATCGAACTGAAAAACTGACCGCCTTAAGCGCTCACCTTAGTAGTCCGGTGAAGCTGTTAATACTTTGCTGGGTCAATAGCGTAAAAAAAGATTTTGACGTGACTCTTACTGTTAGATAGACGATTTTTAAAAACATTATCATTTTTTTATTGTTCCATCTACAATCTGTATTTAATTCAATAGTTTTATTTAAGTAGTTTAGTTTTTAGTTGTTTCGCGTTTGACCACAATTTCACCTGAAGTTAATATTTGATTTATTTACGGTTAAATATAACTAAATTATAGGTTATTTTATTAAAAAGTATCATTTACAAATAAAAGATTAAGGTTCCATTTTATTCGTAAAGTAATTAATATCTGCAATATAGTTCATGTTTAGATCGTTTTGAAGAATCACGGGAACTGCATGTTTATCTAATATACATTATTCTAAGTATCAGCTTTGAAATCACTTATTTTTAAAAATGGAGATTCTCTAACCCAAATTAATCATTTTTGCGCACGATCTCTCAAATATCTTCTGTTATACAAACCTTATCCTGGCAATAGTAATTATACATTTTTAACTTGAAAACAGTACATTGAAAGATAGTTACACTTTTCAGTCTCCACAAATTTAATCTTAAGTCAAAGATAACATTAATTACATGAGAATAATAGTTTAACATAAATTAAATAATATCACATCGTGTATACACAATAAATAAAATGTTATGTTTGTTCATTCGTCTGTGATTGCTTACTTATCAAAATACAATATTTTCAAACAGAAAGTTAAATGTTTGATAGCCTAATTTAATTTATTTAACGGACACTTACTACGCACGATCACTGATAATGTATCGAATGACGGCCTAAATCTAGAATTTTCTGGAACATTTAACGTTTCTATATATAATTTTGAGGTTATCACATAAAAAATAACTATTCAATTTAGGCCCTGATAAAGCTTTCACGAACGTTTGACCAACGGTTAAAAAAAATGCAGTCATCGAGAAGAACCAGCAAGAAACTCGATCGTGATCATCTTTTTAACATATACGTATATATTTACAATACATTATATGTTACAATCGTTTTTAGTGGATGCACAAAGGAATCAATTCTAAAGACCAACATCGTTTTTTTTTTCGAAATGTCTACGCTATTGACCCAGCAAGGTCTTAACAGCTTCAACGGACTACTAAGGCGAGCGCTTAAGGCACTCAGCCGATTTTATTATGGCAACCAGCTCAAGGGTGCACGGCACACCTCGGCTTGGCTGTTGCCTGTTGCATGCAAAATCGCGACCTATCTTACCTAACCTAGCTAACTATTTATATGTGTATGAGTTGTTGAAACATATATGTGTACCAAACATACACGCCTCAACAACTCCTCCATATATTTATTATCGGAAAATTGAGAGTTTTTCAGTTCGATAAGGGAAAAAAGTAAACCCTTCCACTTTCATGTGTAAGCGTGTAGGCGTGCACGTGTGTGGGGGTGATCGTGTAGTGTTGTAGCAGTGATGTATATTTGTGTGTCGCCGTATCGCGCAAGCAACGCACTCAAGGGCTCCCTACCGAGGGATCGAACCTAGGCTTGAGCCGCTGCCGTAGGAGGCCTAATCGGGTGAGACCAACATCGTTCACGTATTAATCCACTCTATAATAGCCCTTTGATACCAAAAAGATCGGCAATTCGATAATATGCTTTGGGACTTTGATGTCCATCTAACACTATTATATAAAAAACTATAACTGTAGGCAGTAAAACCACGCTGAAGCTATTACCGAATTTAGTATGAACGGGTCAGCTAGTTTGGGGTAGTACCATCCTCTCACAGAAAACTGACGTGAAGTAACAATGCTTGCATTTTTGCGTTTCGTTCAGTCAGTAAGAACGCCGGAGGCCCACCTCTCCTCACCATTCTCCTCTCCTCACCATTCCCCTCTCCTCCATCACCCATCCCCCAACACAGGCTGGCAACGCACTTGTGACTCCCCTGGTGTTGCAAGTGTCTATGAACGGTGGTGATTACTTAACATCAGGTGACCCACCTCTTCGTTTGCCTCCTATGATATAAAAAAAAACTGGTTATAGTGAGTCTAATACATGGGGTGACCAATTTGTCGCGGTTTCTGGTATTTAGATTAAGCTGGTGTTTTACAAAATCCAGCTCTTCAAAGTTTTTACGGACATATATTATATAAGATTGTAGGTGGTAGAGCCCCGCTTTGTAGGTGATAGAGCCCCGCTGAAGCTATTTTTGGTTTCAGCATGAATGGGTCGGCTCCTCCGGGATAGTTCCACCCCTCTCACAGATAACCGACGTGAAATAACAGTGCTTGCATTGTTGTGTTTCGTTCGGTCAGTGAGAGAGCCAGAGGCACACGTCTCTTCCTCTTTCCTTCCTCCCCTCCATCACCCATTCCCCAACACAGGCTGGCAACGCACTTGCGACTCCCCTGGTGTTGCAAGTGTCTATGAACGGTGGTGATTACTTAACATCAGGTGACCCACCTGTTCGTTTGCTTCCTATGATATAAAAAAAAAATGGTTATAGTGAGTCTAATACATGGGGTGACCAATTTGTCACGGTTTCTAGTATTTAGATTAAGCTGGTGTTTTACAAAATCCAGCTCTTCAAAGTTTTTACGGACATATATTATATAAGATTGTAGGTGGTAGAGCCCCGCTTTGTAGGTGATAGAGCCCCGCTGAAGCTATTTTTGGTTTCAGCATGAATGGGTCGGCTCCTCCGGGATAGTTCCACCCCTCTCACAGATAACCGACGTGAAATAACAGTGCTTGCATTGTTGTGTTTCGTTCGGTCAGTGAGAGAGCCGGAGGCACACGTCCCTTCCTCTTTCCTTCCCCTACCCCTTCTCCCTTATACAGGCTGGCAACGCACTTGCGACGTCCCTGATGTCGCTAGCGTCTATGGACGGTGGTGATCACTTAACATCACGTGACCCACCAGTTCGTTTGCCTCCTTTGATATAAAAAAAAGATCAATAACATTTCAAAGGTAAATTATGTACAAAAATACAGTTATTGTAAAGTTATATAGTATATTTTGTTTTATTACCGGAGGTTTGACAGTGAAAGCGCTATCGGTGTAAATAAACCGAAACATTTTAATGTTTTATGAACGTTTCTAAAATACAAAAAAACAAAAACATTCAAATACTCACAGGGAATGAGAAAGTTATGAGTCGCAAGAAAAGAATTGTGTAATATTTTTTATAATTTGATAAAGATATCGCAAATTATTGGCTTGAAATTCATTCACATAACATTAAGAAATTCATGCTTACCTATAGCCAGACATACGGAACGAAAGATAACAAATACCTATTACAACGAAAAGAAAATATATCTTCGCTTCAATCGATGCAGATTCCAATCCTGCAATAAGGTTGAGTTTCGGATGAAGGAAAACTTCGCAGTGAAACCATACTACGATGGATTTTTCTATTACATACCAGGCTAACACCACCCTAAAGTTAAAAGTCTATCACCAAGTAACATTAAATGAGTTCTAGCAGCCGCAATCGATAGCCGGAGACTGTCTCTAGGTTTAGTATATTATAATCCACATCGTTATTATGCATAAGGTGTGGTTGTAGTCAAAAGCTTAAATCTATAAAAGAATAAATAAAAAACCCTAAGTGTTGTATCCCAAATATTTTCCAGGAGGCCTAAAAAAGGGTAATGAAGAACGCGATAATTGGGGTATGTGGATATATGTGAACATTAGTATGTGGTGTCTAAAATGTAGCGTTTTCAGTGAAATATTTATTCTTTCTAGCTTGAAGAATCTGATATTGCTGAGAGTTCAGGCTGACGCTAAAATGTTGAAACTTTTTTTATTACGAAGCGTGCTCGTTAAACTTTTTGACTGCTCTGAATATAAATGCTCTAAACACAGATTTAGGTATTAATACAGCATACATTTATACATAAATGCGATAATATTAGTAGGTGTTAGAGAAGGGGGTGGGGAGCATAGATTAGGACGCCGCTAGCTCGCCTACTTGTTTTAAATAGGCAATACTAGGGGTCAGGTAGGGACGTAGGATAGGTTAGGTAGGGTGGGGGATTTGGGGAAGGAAGTGGACGGGTGTAGGCTAGCCTAGGCCAGAGGGGCGTCTAGGGAGGCCGTGGTGAGCGAGGAGTGAAACTTGAAAAAAAAAATCAATGGTCGGGCGGTGGCGGAGGGGTTTATAACCTACATATTACAGGCCGGCATGATAGTGGCGATCGGCGATGGACAGTGTGTCAACCGGTGGTCGCTATTATTTTTGGATTGTACTGTGCTTACCATCAGGAATAGTGCAGTCACTTTGCCGTGCTACAATAAAAAAAAACCTTTACACTACTAGCCGTACCCAGGAGGTAAGGTGCGGGGGCCCTGACCCTCCATTGCACTGGTTCGGAAGGCGGCTAGGCATTCTTGTAACCGGACTGCCTCAGCGGAGTGCAGCGTGGGAAACGCCTGCCGCCGGGAGTGTAGCGGAGATTGCTCACGCAATCCCGAGACATACCCATAGTGTGGCGTAGGTTGTCGTGGAGTTTTAACCGGTTAGAGTTGCCGTTCAGGCCCCACCCCTGCGTGGCTAGTGGGGGTAGGCGGCTCAAGTCGGGTTTCCCCCCGGGAGCTTGACAGTCTATTAGCATTTTCTCTTCACGTTAAAAAAAAGGTGTTAGAGCCACACTGAAGCTATTAATGGCTTCAGTATGAAAGGGTCGGCTCGCCCGGGGTAGTATCACCGGACCCACAGAAAACCGACGTGAAGTAAAAATGCTTGCATTGTTGCGTTTCGTTCGGTCAGTAAGTACGATGGAGACCTACCTCTCCTCACCTTCCCCCTCTCCTCTTCCCTTCCTCCCCCCATCCCCCAATGCAGGCTGGTAACGCACTTGCGACTGCCCTAGTGTTACAAGTGTCTATGCACGGTGGTGATCACTTAACATCAGGTGACCCACCTGTTCGTTTGCCTCCTATGATATAAAAAAAAAGTATAAATAAAGGTGGACAACCTCGAGACAACTTAAGGATAAACAAATGCCAATTTTAGATTCCTACAATAGTATTTACACTACCATACAGATATACACAACCATATCGATTGACGAGACTTACGTGTATACCACAGATTAGAAAACTTGTTAAAATTAAAATCAAAAATATTTTATGTGGGCCCTCGAGGTCAAAGCAACCACCAGTTCGGAAAAACAATCCAGTCATCGAGAAGAATCGACAATAAACTCGATATGGTTTATTTTTTTAATATAAATATCTTTACAAACATAGATATTTAGGTAGTTGGTAGAACCACGCTGAAGCTATTAATATTTGCAGCATTCATGGGTCGACTCGCCCGGAGTAGTATCAACTTCTCACAGAAAACCGACGTGGAGTAACAGTGCTTGCATTGTTGCGTTTCGTTCGGTCATTGAATACTAAGGTGGATTTCCGCAAAGTAACGCCTTCTTCAATCAAATTTCGTTCGGTCGGTGAGACCGCCGGAGGACCACCTCCCCTCCCCATCCCCCATTTCTCCCAAACACAGGCTGGTAACGCACTTCGACACCTTTGGTATTGCTACCGTCTACAGACGGGGATGATCACTTAACATTAGGGGACCCGCCTGGTCGTTTGCCTCGTATGATATAAAAAAGAGTTACATTTGCTTTTGGTGGGTTCCTAGAGAGTAGCGTTATTTCCAGAGGTCACCATCTTTCCACAATGTTTCACCCTATAATAGCCTTGGCATTGGATAGATTTTTGAATTACATAATAGTATTCCGGAGCACGCTCACTGGAGTCTTATTAACAGAATACTGAAGACTAAAAGAATTCAATAATAATCTGCTTTAATCATAATGTTTTTAGCACATAAATTTTTCATATTACTTGGTCTAAAACCAGTGGTGCGCGAACTGGTCATCTAAAAGATCCAAATAAAAAAAAAAAACAAAACAGAAAGTTATCCAACGAACCTTTTTAACCTAAGCTTTGCTTTAGTAGATATATTTTATCCAAATACTTAGGATTTAAACTTTAAAAGTACATTCTCGAGCTCGTCTTTGCTCAATATGTCTTATTACGAGCGACTAGCCGTTCTATTGTTGCTTTCTAAGAATGTGCCACTATTCTGTGGGTTTACGTTTGAAACATGTTTACTCGTCTCTAATAAGGCAAACTAATAGTAAATATTCCGTGTCTATCTATACTAAACACTCTCAAAGAGCCGCAACTAAGGAGTGAAAGAGCCACATCCTCATGCGCATAATTTGAGGTGGTAGAGCCACGCTCAAACTATTATTGGTTTCAGCACAAAGGGGTAGTACCGCCCTCTCACAGAAAAACGACGTGAAGTAACAATGCTTGTATTGTTGCGTTTCATTTGGTCAGTGAGAGGGCCAGAAGCCCATCTCCCTTCTCCTCTTCTCCCTCTCCATCTCCTCTCCTCATCCTCTTTCCCCCAAAACATATGCTGGCAACGCACTTGCGACTCCCCTGGTGTTGCTAGTGTCTATGGACGGCGGTGATCGCTTAACATCAGGTGGCCCGCGTGTTCGTTTGCCTCCTATACGAGTATAATATTAAAAAAAAATGCGGCTCACGAGCCTTTGGTCTAAAAAACCTATAGAAGTTTATCCGTTCCAGCATTATTGCTATCAGTAATTACTCACTCTAAAGACCCAGTATTCTACTAATGACAACGAAACGTTTCCACTCCATATGTCATACGGATGGACGTTAATCGCTAATTATGGCATGTACTCGGTAATGTCACAGTCGACATGGTGTTCACGAGTGGTGAACACAATTGACACTTTTCTACTAATAACATGCGCACTGTTAGAAAACTGTGTTAGTGGACGTACTACACCTCGCTTTACGAGAGTAGAGAGATAATGCTTGACTTAATCCAAAGTTATGCAAAGACGTGCTAAGAGAAGAAGAGAATTAGAGAGAGAAGAGAATTCAGTAAAAACTTAACAAGGTCTCTAACAGTTGCTAGGTAACAAATTTATATCTCAAATGTATAAAGATCCAGTGTCATGATGGTTGCCCACAATGAACTCTGATCAACCGATCTTCATGAAAGTTGGTATCTATATATTAATACGTGACGCCAAAAATTTGTACCCCTTTTAAGTGTATTGCACCAACGGTTGAGCGTGAAATTTAGCACAGTTAAAGTTTATATGTAGGAGAAGTGTAGAATCTATTTATTTTATGTATAATGCATTAAAAGTACATTAAATTAATTAAAATATGCATTACTCACACTACTGCTTGAATTTTACACAACATATACACACACGTAAATAAAAAAGACATTTTGACAACCGTCAATAATAGCCTTCAAAAAAGATTGCGAAGGAGGTTGCGATGCTCGACTGTATGTTTTTTAAATTAACCGACTTTGAAAAAGGAAGAAGTTATTATGTTCGGTTGTATGTATTTTTTTTTAATGTATGTTAATCGATATCTTCGTCAGTTGCAAACCGATTTTAATGATTCTTTTTGTTTTTGAATTGGTTATACTCAGAGGTAATCCCATATAAATTCGACAATGATATCATAACATATAACTATATTTAAATATATGATCTTATTTATTAACATGTGAAGACAAATATTTAAATATATAATCTTATTTATTAATACGTGAAGACAAAACTTTGTACACCTTTTTAAGCGATTTGCGCGAACGGATGAACGCGAAATTTAGCATAGTTAAAGTTTATATGGAGGAGAAGTGCAAAAAGTGCATTTTCTCGTATAAAATGTATAATTTGGTCCAACTCGAGAGATAGGATAATTTATATTTCGATTAATAGCCTCAGTATTTTTTAAATACTTATAAAATTATTGTCAACGTTGATTATTGTTATTAATTGTAGGTTTCATCAGTCTCGAACAGATGGCGCTTTAAATTGGTTTGTTGATAGATAACTATAGGTCCGACTGTTATAAATATCTAAGAAGACGCCGCCTTACCAAGACGGCTCCGTCGTCATCGCGTTCGAGGTCGTCCTCGAGCTCATGCTCCGACCTACGCGAGGATGCGCAAGTCAAGCGCTCTTTCGTCCGCTCCGCCTCTTGCGTCGAGCCGACGATCCACAAAAGGCCCTTTTCAGGGCCAACCAGACCGCCACCCGATGACCCCTAGCCAGTCTACGGATCCCGCCGCCTCATCAACACTGACCACCGCTTCGCCCACTGGACTCCGCACCTCCGTGCCTGCATCTTACGCACCGACACCGGATGCGCGTCAGCCGCTGCCCACCGGGGCGTCATTTGCAACAGACGCGTACAAGAGTGATATCCTCACTCTTGCTCAGCTAATCTTAGCTGGGGCGCTGTCGCAAGGGATGCTTAGGTGGATGGCGCTGTTCCTGCGCGTCCAAGAAGCCATCGCCGAAGGAAAACAGCCGTCTGCGACAGATACGGTCGCGCTCGAAAGCGATGCCCGTGGCAAACTCGCATTGCCCGCGTACTCCGACGCGCCGACTAGCCCGCTCGGTCGAGCGCTGCGCCGCAAGCGCAGCGAACCCGAAGCAGGGCCCGCGCCCGGCCGCGCGGCGATACCGCCCTCACCATCAGACGCCCAGCCTCCGCTTGAGAAGAAAGCCTGCAACACGCCACTCGCGCAGTCCTCACAGCCTCGCGACAAGCTCGATACCCCAGCGGTGCCGATGCGCGCACCCCCACCCGCTCCCGCTCCGCCGCGAAGGGCTGCCCGCGAGCAGCCCTCTTATGCGTCGATCGCAGCGCCTCTTGCGCGCGATCCGCTAACTACACCGGTTACGCGCTCGCGGAACCCTAAACCGCAGCCTCCACGCGACAGTGCTGCCGCCGCGGATGTACTAGAGACCTGTCTCACCCGACGCGAAAGGCCCGCGTTATCCGCCTATTGTGGTCAAGAGCTCCCACGACTGGGCCAAGCTACTCCCACAACTGGCGGCGAAGTTGGGGCGCGGGCCCAACGTCCGCGCCCATGGGAATGGAGTGCGCTTCATCCCGGAAGACGTCGAGGAACACCATATAACAACGAAGTTCATAGAAGAGCTCGAGGGGGCAAGTTGGTTCACGTACACTCCCCCCTCGCAGCAAGGCCTAAAGGTCGCGATCCGCGGCCTCCCAAGAGGGATAAGCCCAGAGGACATCATCGGGGCCCTTCGCAGAGAGGGCTTGTTGCCGAGTACGTCCGAGAGATTAACGGTCGACGAGGTAGACCCGGGTGCATTTACCACGCCGTGCTGAAGAGGCCGCCCGGGTTAATACCCGCTATATATCAAACGACCACATTGATGTGTATGCCCGCCATTCAAATCGAAGCCTGGAGGGGGGAACGCCAACTAGCGCAGTGCTTTCGCTGCCAACAGTTCCGGCACTCCTCCCTGCAATGTCACAAGGAGATTGCCTGTGTACGGTGCGGGGGACCACACTCCGCCCTACAATGTGACCGCCCTAAGGAAGAGCCGGCGACTTGCGCCAACTGCAGGGTGCCCACTCGGCCAACAACAGAAGAAGCTGCCCCGTGTTCAAGCGGGAGCTCAGAAATCACCGCGCCGGAACTGTATCCAGGACCATTGGATTTACAAAATCCAGGCCTGTGACCGAGACGACCTTAGAAGCAGCGGGGGCGTCAGTAATGGCCCCCGCAAACAACCCCCCTCCCAGAGGAGCAAACAAAAGGAAGTCCCGCAGCAGAAGACGCCCACGCAAACCCGAAACCCGCTCAATAGAGCAGGAGAGGCCGCGCTCGCCATCAATCGACCGGCAGAGCAGTGTATACGAGCCCGAGACAAACCCCGAGCTCACAGTAGAGGAAGCCAAAAAGCGACGCGACGAAGTAATTAAAGAATGTTACGCGCGCAGAAAGGCCGCCAAGAGCAAAGAAGAACTCCAAGCACTGGCTGAACAAGAAGGGATATTGCTAATTAAAGCTGTCAACGACCTGGTAGATGCCGAAAACAGAAAGAGCGACCGATTAGAACGTGAGAAGGAAAACTCAAAGACCACCCAGGAGAGAACAACGCGCAAGCGAGACACCCACCGAAACAAGAGACACCCACGTTGAAGCGGGGGGAGAGAGAAGCTACGGCCAGAGGGGCAACCCTGATGAGCGAGAAGAATCCCCCGGCGCCTCACCAATAGTCGGTCTGACCCGGCGCTATATTTACATGAACAGCACTTAATATAAAAATTTCGTGCCCCAAAACAAATCCGCAATGCTACGAGACACATTTTACCCATAGGATCCCATTAAATTACGCGCAGTAAAAGCTACGCACATCGGCGCGTGCGCAAGATTCAGTGCAGAACGTTCGCCTTTCACCCGTCCAAACGAAACTCGAGTCCGTCGACTAATATGTATTACAAAACTGCAACTATTGTTACAAGATGTATACTCTAATTAACATTGCCTCACGTATTATTATTTATCTGTGATGAATCATTTTTAGTAACGCTCAAAGATATGATAACATATTAATGTCTAAAAACGGCGACAAGAAACTAACAATATGATAACAGGAATATACAAGCAAACGTGTAAATAGGAAATACGACGTGAATTGTTTAAAACCTTTTTTCATAATATTTCCATGAGTTTATGTTGTAGATTATTGTAACTGGCAACTTGTATAAAAAGTAGTTTGTTTTTTTTTTCTCTAAGATTGGAGTGGTGTTTGTGGCGGGGTTTTAGTCTGTCATGTAGTGGATTTTATATTTTATTCATAGTCTTGTGTTATTTGATTCTATATGCTGTAAATTTGGTGGTATCTTACGTAATACAGTTAGTTTATTGTGCATGAGTAAAGTGAATGGAAAATAATACCACGGAGCATGAAATCCTGAGATGCCACAAAAACTCCCTACAAGGTTCTAACAAGGGATCCACCATCTTGTTAGAATATTGATTCACACGACGCTTAATATGGAAGTGATTGTACGACGCTTGTAATATTATTGACTACGCGACAAAGGCAGTAATAATTTGAAAGATTAATTGTCAAAAATAAAGTAAAAAAAAAGATTGGAGTTTTTGGTGGGGTCTTAGCTTGTAATGTAGTGAATTTAATATTTTATTCGTAATCTTGTTATTTGAATCTATATTCTTTACTGGTGGTATTTTAGGTTATTGTGCACAAGTGATTCGGATGGGAAATAGTATCATGGAGCATGAATTCTGAAATATCACAAGAACTCCCTGGAATGTTTTAACAAGGGGGCCGCCATCTTATTAGAACATTAACATTATCATAAGACACTAGTAAATTACCCACTCGACAATGACAGTAATAATCTAGAAAATTGGTAAAACTACAATTTAAAGACAAACACAACATTACTGACAATAGAATATATGTTGAGTGTTTTCAATTATTAATATTAATTTTTTGGCTGTTCTATTATAAAATGTTATCAATACTTCAGAGAATATAATCATATTTAAATATCACTAACGAGTCTGGCGGTTCATCATCATCAGCTTATAAGAGACCCACTGCAGGACCATAGGCCTCTTCCCAAAGGAAGGTATGGGCGTAATCATCACGTCAGCCCACGATGTATTGGCGATTTCAAACTCTGAGAAATCCACAGTTCTATATTCAAGAGCATTTCTCAGGTTCGGGTTTCCTCACGATGTTTTCCTTCACCGTCAGCTGATACTGTTACCAATTTAAATTAGTAAATGTACGCGAATTCCAAAAAATTCTATGGTACATGCCGGGGTTCGAACTTGCGGACATCTAAATATTATTCCACTAGTCAAACGACTAGGCCACCACGACAGAAATTTTTTTGGCGGTTACTATTTACAATTCGCTTAATGGTAAGAGATGTAGGCTTCTTTGATGATATTATATCCAACCAGAATAACATGGGTTATCAGCGGAGGTTGCCGAGTTTTATCTATCCCATATATTGTCAAATGTTGAGACATATCTCACAATGATCACTCATTTTCTTATCATCGTCTCTGTGTCGATTTATCAAAATTTCTAAGAATGACAATAAACACGGATTTCAATGAGAATGTCATCAATTATTCGCTATTCAGAATTTAGAAGGTTTCGTTCAATATTGTTTGTTTAATTTTAAAATCTAGCTTCTGCCCGCGGCTTCGTCCGTGTGGGATAGTTACTTTGGGCTAACGCTAACACGTAGCGAAAGCTCTCATGAGGGAAAAAAACGATTTTGAAATATTCTTCATTGGTGCTCCGCCCCTAATAGTTTTAGTGTGATGATATATAGCCTAAAGCATTCCTCGATAAATAAACTATATAACACTGAATTTATTTTTCAAATCGTACCATTAGTTCCTGAGTTTAGCGCGTCAACCAACTAAACAAACACACCATCCGGATTTATAATATTACTACTCTTCTCTCGTACTTAGCTCGAGCCGTCATTCAAATTACAATAACTTTTGATAGAGTGAACCGTCTTTAATGAAACATAGACCAAGTTACTCTCAAAGATATACTTTATAAATTCCTTGATGAAGTTTTATTGTAAACCCAGTGCTTTAGCAGTCATGCCTGTTCATACAAATAGACAGACAAGCATTTTTAAAATTATAGAAATGTATTTCCTTACTTATTCCTAGATCTACCACAATTTCTATCACGAAAATAGGAAAAGGGACAAACACATTACATTTATATTCTTATTATATGTATAGATGATTAACTGCTGTATTCTTTTTTGTGTTTTGTAGGTTTGAGCGTTTCTATATCGTTAATCTCATGTGATGGTAAGTACGAAGTGCTCCTATATGGTTGTAGCTACCGAGAATGTCATCCTCTTTGGCAGACTAGCAGAAACTTGTAGTGGTAGAGCCAAGCTGGAGCTATTATTGTTTTCAGCACGAATGGGTCGGTTCGTCCGGGGAAGCACCACCCTCTCACAGAAAACCGACGTGAAAAAGTGCTTGCATTGTTGCGTTTCGTTTGGTCAGTGAGAGAGCCGGAGACCCACCTACCCTCGCCTTCCCCTTCCTCCTTCCCTTCCTGTCCCCCCCGCCATCCTCCCAAACACAGGCTGGCAACGCACTTGTGACTCCCCTGGTGTTGCAAGTGTCTATGGACGGCGGTGATCACCTAACATCAGGTGACCCATCTGTTCATTTGCCTCCTATGATATAAAAAAAAAACTTTTGTAATATTGTAAATAGAATGTCGTTCAGACAATTGAACAAACAAATGAAATTTTGTGTGTCTGTGTAAATGCCATGTATGTTTATATAAATAAACAGTCTATTTTACGTACTCTAAGTATTATTACGCTGTCCGTGTCAGTCTAGACTTCTATAATAGTGACTCGTAGCTCCTATGTGGTAAATACTCTAAATCTAAAGGAGACTGACTCTCAAGTGTAGTTGTCGGAACACATCAACAGCTGTTTGGTGACAGATTTGCAACTCGAGGGTGGTACCTAGCCAGAAGGATTTAGAAAAAGCCCTAACACCGAGCTGTGGTTTCATGACGATGCTTTTCATCGAAAGTTTGGGCTCAGTTGCTAGGATTCGAACCTACGTTAATCGACGCCCTATCAACTAAGCATGATAACTTATCCATTTTCATTATTGATTTATGAACAGTCATAAATCGATAAATATTAAAAACTAGCTAGCCGTGAGATGTACTTCTTAGCGTTGCATTAACTGAGCGGGTGCCGGGTCCACAGCGTGGCAACGAGAGAAACTCCAAGTATTTCCCGAGACTATGGGTGTAGGTTTACGGATCCCCATTCCGACGTACATCAACGCTCAACTTAGCTACTCGTTTTTATCTCCCTACCCATCTAGATCTAGTATAAACCTGTTAATGCAGCTGTACATACTCGTTCTACTGTGGAAGTTGCTGCAGTTTTGAAGAGAATAAGGTCTTTCAGCAGGTTACAAAGAGATGTTGCTGGTATACCTCTAGCTCCCATATACCCCTAGTACGATCATGCAATCTAATATGAATCTTCTTCTAATGTAATTTAACATACTCCTTCTAGTATAGAATTTGATACAATTCTAGACAGGCCAAGGTCTTTTGGCAGATTATAGAGACATGTTGCTGGTATACATCTCTAATTAATTAATCAAATAGAATCTAAGCAATTGAACGTGAATATGTCACTATTTGAAAACTCTCTTATATGGTGTTTTACCCCAAATTTTCTTGTACACAAACCTTGATAATCACAAATGCGACAAAAAAAAAGCATGGATAAAGATCAAATTTTTGGGTGATTTTCAACAATCTATTCGACAACAAATGGAAGTACAGTAAAAAAATTAGAAAGGCGAATTGTAGTTTCAAAAGTCTATTTTCTGGATTCGGTCATGAAAATATTTCCTCAAAGAGAATTATGGATATATTATCAAAAATACTAACAAAATTTTTTTTTATGGTTTTAAGGATTCCTCTGAAACCATGGATCTGAAAATCTAAATTGTCGAATCCTAAACTACCCGCTTCACACTACAATTTCCTTTTTTTACTACACGGCCATTTGCCGCCAAATAACAGCCTATTGAAAATCAAGTAAAATCTTGTGTTTTCTTATATGCCTTAATTTTTGGGACCAGTGTATAAATAATATTTCATTACATTGGTCATTGTGATATTTAAAACCATGCTTACAGGCTGTACGATATAAAATTATACGCTTATAATTTAGGCTAAGGTAAGAAGTATCGAAACTCCTTGTTGAAAAACGGTACGCAATTTATCAGTACAGTCATGCCATTCGCCAGCCGGTTATCAGCAACCAAACGCTGATAAGTAACCTTCTATCGGTCTACGCGCGTTTGTGTAATGCATAGAACAATTACGTTCATTTTGTTATTTAACATTAGTATAATATAAAAGAGACATGAAATTAATTCTGATCACGTCCTTGAGTCTATTGACCAATAATAGTTGTAAAGCGGGTTTTGGTTTCCAGAGGCTGCTCTAGGGTGGATCAATATGTGAACGATGGTGATGTCTACAATTGACGCCTTTCGCTCTCTGTGCGGCCACAAGAAACATTGTAACGTTGTTGTATTTCAAATATATTTATGTTAAAAATATACACCCGATCGACTGTCTTGCCGATCCTTCTCGATGACAGGGTTGTTTGTCCGAAATTATGGCAATTTTAACGTTCATAAGCGCCTTCTTAGGGTCTAAATTATTTTTGGTTTTGTTTTTCTTAACTACGGAAATTTTAAGTAAAGATTTATGCCTTGAGAACTGCTAAGTATTAGTTTGTTAAGTAATCTATCGTAGAATGAGCATCAATTAACGTATGTCATAATGCAGCAGTTCCTTAAACTCTGGTGTATCAATTACAAAAGCCAAATAGTACACGTGGCGATTCAACTTAAACCTCAGAACGTATAAATTATAAGTCATTTAAACCTGAAAGAATTACAATTTTAGGATTTGGATTACAACTATCACTTACTGTCAAGGTAACCAAAGATAAACCACAGGAGAAAGGAGGTAATAATGGTTAGAATTACTTACATATTTTGTGGAACTCATTCTGCGTACTCGATTGATCACTTTTTTCTGTCCTCTCTTGTATTTGTTCATTTCGCTTGTCTGTTTGTTGGTCTCGGTAACTGGATCCTCGAGAACAAACCAATCAGTCACAGATCCTCTGCGAGCCGTTTTCACACCTGGCACTACACTATTACGTAAACTCAGGACTTTAGACAACTCCTTTTTGAAATCATCTCGTGGTTCGCTCACTTTATTCACATGCACTATCTTCGGCGATGGCAAAGTGGAAAAGGACGCACTCCTACGTTTCTCTTTCAATGTCAACTCTTTTGATTTTGTATACGGTTCACAATCACTTAAATAATTCTCACTGAACATTTCCACTGCTTTATCGAATTCATCGAGCAAGTCGACGACAGATTCTCTTTTGAATATATTTTCAACTTGAGCGCTCGAGGCTGACGTCACTGTTGACATACTCGAGTTGTTATTAGACGATTCTGATGGAAATTCTCTTATGCTCTTAAGGAATACTCCATCTTCGTTGTCGTAGTAAACATTTGATATATATTCTAAGCTTTCGTTAGATGTCCACGCATCTCCCATTGTGTCAGTGCTGCCAAAAACATACGATTGGCTATTTTTTGTCAACGATTTCCTTTTAGAGGGATTGTTTTCTTCATCTTCTTCTTCTATTGCTCTCGGTAAAAACTCGAAACTCTTACTTCTCATATATATAGGAGAGTGTCTGTCTTTCCTCTCTAATTCTCTATTTCTAAAGAACCAAAACCGTTTGTTTGCCTTTAAATCTAGTTCAGATTTACTATCTCGTTTCAATTCCGAAGGTCTAGGGTCGTCATTTGATTTCTTTTCATCTTCAACTATAGTTTTCCATTTCGGTTTTTCTTTGTCCTTGCCGAAGAAACTTATTCGAGAGAATTTGTCGCGGAAGCTGAAGGATTTCTTTAAAGGAGATATGCTTTCTTCATCGGATGATGGTGTTAGTTTCTCCGGTGTAGGCGAATCAGGAATGACTGGGAGGCAAGATGACAGAAATCCAGACGGTCTGGCAACTTCCAAAGCAGTAGATTGTGCACGATTTGGAACGATTGACGGTTTGAGTTTCTCTGGCAGTTCACCGAGAAGTCCTCGCTCAATTAACAGCAAACTCTCCGTATTGAATTTTTTTAATACGTCCGGTTTCCTAACAATAATTTTAGGCTTATCTCCATCCATGATGGCGTTCGTCATTGCCCACTGTACATTGTCGACTGGCACTTATCATGCGGTATCTTACTGATATACATTTGATAACGATAATGTTTTCTCTTGCGTTTTGTCTAATATTGACTATTTAGAAAACACACCTGTATGTTCATATATTATGACTTGTAACAGTATTCATGTAACATTATGTCGATCGGTAACTGATTTTTTTTTTTTGCATTCGAAATACTTTAATATGACTAATAAAAATTATAATTTATTTTACACGTATATTTTTAAAAACATTACAGCAGTAACCACCTATATTTCTTAGTTGTATAAATAGCATATATGAGGATGAATATGAAAGGGTTCCCTTTATTTACTAAGTTGGTTTTTTTGCCCTTGGCTATCATTGAAATCGTTAGTTTATTGAAACATATTAAAGAAAAAAAACCCGATGATGTTTAACCGATTTAAACAACAATATGTTTCCCATTAATTAAGCATGGGGTTTATAACTTTTTTTCTACTTGTTTTATTAAGTAACTTAGTAACCATTATTAATGCACCATTTACCATGGTTCCTTGGGATGGAGATAATTTGCATGGGCATCAAAAATTGCAAAAAGTTAAAAAAGGATGAAATTTTGTACGAATATCCGTCATTTTCTATTAATTAATTGATTAATTCGTTACTCTTTTATATATGATACATATAGATACTGGGAGGCTCAGCGGACGTTATCCAGCTCTGATTAAAAAACGATGGCATATTATACACCTAAACATTCCTCATGAATCACTTTATCTAATAGTGAAAACCACATGATAATCTGATCAGTATTTTTTCAGTATATCGCGAACAGACAGACAAACAGGCATGGCAGAGGACTTTCTTTTATAATGAGTAATTAAAATGGGATAAAATAAAGAGTCCAAAATAATTTTTGCATAGAAATCACGTGAGAAACCGCGGAAAATTTCAAATGCATTATAAACTGACATATGAGCTATTCAATCTGATCCCTTCCTCTTCTTTTCATAACCGTACCACGCGCGCTGGTCTTCGGAGCCATAGTTTTACGGTGAATCTTATCTGGGCACGAACTAAAAAGTTCGCTACGTCTTATCTTTACCGTACCGCTGTGGAACAATCTCCCGGCCAGTGTGTTTCCTCCTTCCTATGACATGGGGTCCTTCAAGCGCAACGTGAAGAGACACGCAGGCCGGCATGATAGTGGTGACCGGCGATGGATAGTATGTCTCTCGGTGGTTGCCACTGTTGTTGGATTGTACTATGCTTACCATCAGGCATAGTACGGTCACTTTGCCGTGCTACAATGAAAAAAAAAAATAATAAACGATCTACAAATCATCGTAATGGTGATTGGAATTGTAATTCAAATTACTTTTTAAATTATATTAAAATTTCTTTAATCATAATACGAATGGTAATCACTTCTACTTTATACTTCCTATACTGACATGGTTCTAATTGACTGACCACATTTTATCTGATATTCAGTATCGACGATACTTTAATTGGGTTTTTTATTTTGATAGCTTTAAAAATCTAATCAATGTTATATTAGTCATATATTATATTATTCGTATCTCCTATTCTTCCTGGTGATTCTGGAAATCTTTAAAAGACCTTTTTGTATTGTAACACGACAAAATGCCAGTACTGTCTCTGTAAGCACCGTGCGATATAGAGAGAATGCGACCATAGAGATATCTAAACTCCATCGCCAGTCACTGCTAACATGCTGGTAACAACTCTCAAGATCTGAGACTACACTGAAAACCTGAAACCGCAACAAACAAAAGAGTTTCACTGTGAAGGATTTTCTTATGGTGAACTCTGATCTGATCTCCTTTGATTAGGACTCTATAAACATACGAGATAAACAAGCAGACGACCCTTTTGAAAGTGTATAGTATTACCTTGTCATAAAAACAACTTATAAATGACTTTGAAGAAAGCATTTTAATCCCTTAAGAGCCCTACGTCCTGACTCTTGAGGGACACTGTACAGAGTTCATGCCAAATTGCTAAGGTTTTTTTTTATGTCATAGGAGGCAAACGAACTGGTGGGTCACCTGATGTTAAGTGACCACCACCGTCCATAGACACCAGCAACTCCAGAGGAGTCACAAATGCGTTGCCAACCTGTGTTGATGTAGAAGGGGGACGAAAGGGAGACGGATCAGGTAAGCCTCTGACGCTCTCACTGACCGAACGAAACACAACAATGCTAGTACTGTTACTTCACGTAGGTGTTTCTGTAGGTCGGGTGGTACTACCCCGGAAAAGCCAACCCATTCATGCGTAAACCAATTATAGCTTAAGCGTGACTCTACCACCTCCATCGTGCGTATAATGTAGTTTCTAGAGGACCTTACGATTGCCGCTATTTTGTCAAGTTATTTCAAGATTATTGTCGATCGTTCACTTTTATCCAAGTGATTTGCATCCTCGAAATGTGGCTGGATGTTCTCTTAACAAGAGATATAAATAAAATACTCTGGATAGCCAAATGTTTTAAAAACCCATTTTGTTCTTCGAACTCTCTTACCACTGTTGGCCTGATGGACCCTTGTAGCTTCACCGGGCGTTTAGTGCACTCAGCTGATTAGCAACAAACTCAGCAAACCTAAGTAGCAAACTTTCGGCTTGGGCTGTTATCTTGATTGGAACTAAACATGCGAGCTAAGTCAACCATACATCTATACTTAACATTCATATGCGTCGTACAACTGCGTACATGTATTTTTTTAAATCAAGCCAGTTCCACGCTATTTATATGTGGTAACCTAGCAACACCGAATGTATTAAATCGATAGATACTTGACAACGTAACTATACATTTTCCTAGATATAAACATCGTTGCTTCACACCGTTTGCATCGTACTTTACATTGTTACGTTACTTTACAACTCATTAGTGATTAGTAGGTTTCTAGTGTTTTCGATAACTTGAGGCAATTGTCATTATATTGTATTGAAATTTAAAAAATGTTACGACTTTTTTTTGCTATCAGTGGGGCAAAATAAAACCATTAAATGCTGGAAAGACCTAAATGCCTTACATTTTAATTGGTGCACGTATTTATCAGTAATCGTTTTTGAAGCTGATGACAAAGTCCTAGAGAAGCTTTAAGATAATCACACAAAAACAGCGTACAATATTTTTTGCTTTTACGTCTTTCTAAATTAGGGTTAAATTATTGTTTATGATTATTTTAACAGAATATACGACGAATAAAGGCGATATAACTTTCTAGGTATAATTGAAGGTATACATACATCAATGTCTAACATCGAAAGTGTTCATAAAAATTTCCCAACAGTTGCCAATCCGACAGGCGAGATCGTAAGCGTTGTATAGTAATTAACAGGTTCCCACAATTATTTCGAGCGTATAACAGTTAACTATAATGGTGTTTTGTTATAAAATAATAACAGAGTCTCCGCGCCGATCCGGGACAGCATCGCCGAGGAAAAAGTTAAACACCGGAAGTATTTCTACGGGTATGTAAGAATCAGCAATGTTACAATATCGTTGCCCAATTGTTGCCACAAAACTTCCAGATGCACCACTTAGGATAGGCTTATTTTGGATAAAATAATGAATCAACGCTAGTGTATTTAGACACAGTGTTAATAATCGTAGTTTAAGACTCAACTTAAGTTATCAAGTCAGTCAGACTATCTATTCGAAAGTATGTCTGCGAGCACGTATAGATGAGTCTTAGTGACCGCAATTGAAAGTCATTTGCATTAGTTAACGTGTAATACATCAGCTATACCATCATTTAATATTACATACGGCAATTGAATCTATACTAATATTATAAAGAGGTAAAGTTTGTAACGTTGTAGAGGGTAATTTCAGGAACTACTGGTCCGATTTTAAAAATCTTTCAGTGTTATTCAGGTCATTTATCGAGGATGGTTATAGGCTATATATCATCACGCTAAGACCAATAGGAAAGGAGCAGCAATGAAGAATATTTAAAAATCGGCTTTTTTTTCCTCTTGAGAGCTTCCGCTACGTGTTGGCGTTATTTCAAAGTAACTATTCCACGCGAACAAAATCACAGGCAGAGGCTAATCGTTAAATATAAAGAAAAAATGTCATAGCATTCGGTACACATTTGCATTGATGTTTTCAACAGGCGCGTCTACCTTATTTGCTTGATATTGTTCGCGGTGTCCAAACTTGATATAAACTAAGCCATCATCGCTTCAATTTTTTCTTTCTCTGTAATGCCGGTCGAGTCATTGTACTTTAACCTATGCTTTAATATTTCAAGTGCCCAGTTCCCTATCGCGACTCGTAAACACGTTCGACTACAATGACGAAAATTCATTGTGGGACTGTATACCGGAGCGGGAATGGAGATTGCTCGGGGCTCTGGCTCGCAAGCGAGACGAAGACAACGAAAGGGAACGTCGCGCTGAACAGTTCAATAGGTTGTGGCAGAGAGAGAAAGAAGAAAGGGAAAATGTAAGTACACAGTAAATTCTCACTAATCTGACACTTTAGTAGTCTGATACGTACAATAATCCGGCACCGTACGCTTACGCTTTCCTCAGCCTTCCCTTTCCATGCTTGCTTATTAATATAACCTCCAAAAATTCTATACGTTCTTTACAGTTTTTCTATACAATTTAATAACCCAAACAATCCAATAATTCAACACCTTCTGGTTTTCAAAGTGCCGGTGTAGTGACGTTATTAATAAATTTTAATCTTACAAGTAATTAATAGTTTGACTGCAATTTAGCCGCAAGTATTTGGGCAATGAGGATAACATGGGAAGCCTGTGGAGACTTACTCTCAAGTACTGAAGACACCTGTAGGAGCTTAGTCTCGCCACGTTTCACACACTCGCCACGCCAACAATAACTTTACCTTTTACCTACGCCTATAAATGTTTCTCATCAAAAAAAAGTCATAAAGAAAAGGTTTTTTTTTCGAAATAACTACGTTATTGACCGAGCAAGGTCTTAACAGCTTCACCGGACTATTAAGGCGAGCGCTTAAGGCACTCAGCCGATTTTATTTTGGCAACCAGCTCAAGGGTGCACGGCACACCTCGGCTTAGCTGTTGCCTGTTGCATGCAAAATCGCGACCTATCTTAGCTAATCTAGCTAAGTATTCATATATGTATGAGTTGTTGAAACGTATATGTGTACCAAGCATACACGCCTCAACAACTCCTCCATAAAGAAAAGGATGAGCAAACTTTTTCACAGTATCTCGGCAAAATTACGACACTGTACCTTATGAAACAAGCTAAAAACAATGGCGACCACCAAGATATAGACAATTCTTCTTCAGTTGCCCCTGTGACACTGGCCTGCGTACATGTATCTTTATAAGAAAGTGGGATCAGACTGGTCACGAAGCTGTCCCATAGCTTAATAATACGATAGAGATAAGATCATTTTGATGAACAAAGTTATTAAGTAGTTGCACGTTCCATACTAATTAAAAAAATGAAACCAAATCTTCCGTTTACTATACAAGCATGTAATTAAATACAATAACAACTAATAAACTGCAGGTCAATCTAGACATTATGTCGTGAAGATCTCTCTATCATCTTCTGTCTCGCTGACTTTTGTAGGACCATTTTTTAAAAAAAATTCAATATATTTTTTTTTTTTATTATATTGTCATAACAATTATAAACTCAACAAAAAAATCCAAATAGATGCAGCTGTTTTAAAGTGATGCTCTTTTTATGCGATTTATTTATTTTCCTTAATACTTTCAATTATCATCATTACCCTTATCCCACTTAAGTAAGGTCGGCACAACATGTTTTCTTTTTCCATTCTCTCCTGTCAAATGTCATCTCAGTATTCACACCTTTTACGGACATATCGTTTTTCACACAATCCATCCATACTTTTTTTGGTCTTCCTCTACTCGTATATCCGTCTACTATCATACTCAACACTTTCCTTTTCTTTCATCTCTCCTCATGACATGCCCATAGCATGCTAACCGATTACTCCTCAACTCTCTGTCACTGGTGCTATTTTCAAACTGTCTCTAATATACTCATTCTTAATCTTATCCCTTCTAGTTACATCACACATCCACCTTAACATTCGCATCTCTGCCGCATGTAATTTTCTCTTTTACCTTAAAACTTTTAATAATAATGTAAATTTCGTTTTGATTATCTCACACATCTTATTAACAAAACAAGCGACAGACTTATATTAATTTTTCGGAGATAAATAAAGTGCCAAGATACAAGGAATCCTAGTCTGACAATTGAGGAATCACAAAATGTATTCTTTATTTCCATAATTTTGGCGAGGCCTGAAGAGGCACATGTATATGTCAGCATAATAGCGACGACTGCCGTTGTTATTTAGAAGTTATTTGTGGACTGTACTGTACTTTCCATCAGGTACAGTACAGTCATTTTGCTGTACCAGTTTAAAAAACAAAGCTATATACAATATATAATATATATATTGTATAAATAATTAAATGATAAGACGTTTACAATTATACATGCATAAACTACTTATATGTGATTAGGTGGAAGCAGAAACACTCGATCAATACAAAAGGTACCTCCACGCGAAAAGAGAACAAGAACGTTCCAGCTTTGATTACATGAGGTTTCAGAGAAATATAGAGCAACAAATGAAGAGGGGTCAGCTACTGGACGGCATAAGGCATAAAGAAAAGCGTAGCGCAGACTTACTCGCTTGGAGAGACGACAAAAAGGTAAATTTTTGTACATTGTAGAGCCAAGGCGAAGCTATTATTGGCTTGAGCATGAATGGGTCGGCTCGTCCGTGGTAGTACAACTTTGTCACAGAAAACCGACGTGAAGTAACAATGCTTGAATTGTTGCGTTTCGTTCGTTCAGTGAGAGCGCCGGAAGTCCACCTCTCTTCACCTTCCCCCTTTCCTCTTCCTCCCCAACACAGACTGGCAATGTACTTGCGACTCCCCTGGTGGTGCAAACGTCTATGGACGGTGGTGATCACTTAACATCAGGTGACCCACCTGTTCGTTTGCTGTAAGATAAATTTTACGTTGCCACAACAATGGCTACTTCCACGGCGTCCTTATAGCACGATTGTAGTACCAACTCTCCAGTGAGTATGGTACCTATGAATCAATTTTTTTTTCGAAATGAAAACGTTGTTGACCTGGAAAGGTCTTTACAGCTTCACCGAACTATTGAGGCGACCACTGAAGGCACTCAGCCGATTTGGAATGTTCGGGCGACTAACTCAAGGGTGCACGGCACACCTCGGCTTGGGCTGTCGCCTGTTTTGTGAAAAAATCGCGATCTATCTAAGCTAACCTAAGCTATCTTGATATACTTATATGAGTTATTGAAACATGCATGTGTACCAAGCATGCGTGTCTCAACAACTCCTATATGTATTTTGTGTCGGAAAAAATCCTCTAAACTATTGTATATAGGATAGGATAGGATAGGGAAAAATAAGGGTAGAACTCTTTCTCGTTTATTTTCTCTGAAAAAGAAAAACAGCGTGTAAGCGTGCGTACAAAAGTGTGTATAGGTGATGTGTTTGATGTTGTAGCAGTGATGTAAAGTTTTGTGTCACTGTATCGCGTGAGCAGCGCACTCAAGTGCTCCATGCCGAGGGAACGGACCTAGGCTTGAGCCGCTGCTGAGGCATAGGGGAATTTAATTACAGGTCGTGCAAGTATACCCTAAGCACTAAAGGGGGCGGAGGTCTTTGATTTGCTCATTTTTGATGACAAGATGAATAGGGTATATACATACGTGTATAGGTCTATGTGAGACGCGCGGTCTTACCCACTGGTCTATCATCGCCTTAGTAGCAAAGCATTATAGATAAATTCTTCTATTGACCGTAGACACAGTTCACATAACAGACAGTATGCAAACTCCCTATAAACGCTCACACAAACATGCGCATCGACACAACCCCTAAGCGAAACTCGCGGTGCTGTCCATAGCATTCCTTTCAAAACCTCTAGTCGATGCGCGTGTTTATGTGAGTGTGCCGTTTTCGAGCGTTTGTTCGTAGTTTCTGTACTGTCTCATATTTATACTGTGCCATAGATTCCTTAGACTTATTACCTGCAGCCCATGAGTTATGAAAACCAGTATGGAATAAAGAAATCTTATAGAAATGATTATGTAAGCATGGAATGAGATATGATAAAAAAATATGTGGTTGAATTAAATCTACAGGCATCAGAATTACTGGACAAAGCGATAGAGGAGGAAGCACGTGCGCAATTAGCTGCCGACCGACGCACACGTCTCGGCGAGGCAGAAAAATGGCGGAGACGTGTTGAATTTTTCGACGGACAGAAGAGAGTTGACGAAGCTAGGAGACGACGTACGGCGTTTTTAAAGGAGGCTTCACAGGTATGTTATATATGGGCCCCTCATCTCCTCGTTGCACGGCTGAGGCTGCTGGTCGTGTACCTAGTAGCCTCTCTATAGTAGGGCGAAGCCTGACGTTCATTCGCCAGGCTGCCGCAGGGGCAGTTAATCAGGTCAGTGAGCATGCTCGAACCCTGGCAGCCCCTACCAAGCGGCGGACGGTACACCGTGGGGTTTTAGTCCGTGAGAATCGGACATAACCTACCCTCTCCCCCGGGAGGGGAACGTATCCGTTAGGGATTTCCCCACGTTAATAAAAAAAATGTTATATATGTAAGACGTTATGCATTGAGGCAAGGAAAAATATCTCATATTTATGATAATAATCAATAATAATTGATAATGTCTCTTCGAATTTCAGCGTTTGGCGATATCAAACGCGTTAACGATGTGGGAGACATCCCTAGTACGCGAGGAGGTGTACGCGATAGAAGCAAACCGTCGCGCGTCGCACGCGGTACACGCAGCACTGAGGGAGGCGCGCGGGGCAAGACTACAGCGCGCGAGAGAATTGCGAATAGCACAGGCGCGAAAACTCGCCGCCATTACAGCACAGATGCGAGAAGCAATCAGAACTGGCAGATCGTAAAACTATACCAACGGCTACCATTGAAGATCTATATCATACATACATACCAAATAACTCAATCATACTACTTTAAACGCATTTTTCCACAAAATTAAATTTTTGAGTTACTTCTTTTTCTGTTTCGTGTATGTCATTGTAAGGAATAAAGAAAAAAAAGACTATTATTTATTTGCTTTTTTTTATTTCAAATAAATTGTTACATGCGGTAGACCTACCCTTATTTTTCATTTCCCTAGGATTTTATATCCCTTGTTTTTTATTTTTTACTGAGATCGTCTCCAAGTTAGCGATGAGTTGAATTTACATATAACTATGTCATGTTGGCATTCTCTGGAAAAGGACTCAGCCACAGTTGGGTGATGGGGGGTGTTATAAGTTTTGCTGAATTACTATGATAAAATTTCCCAAGGGCAGTATCCTGTAATAAATCGTATTTATATTCACACATTCATATAAGATAGTGTCGTATTATATAAAGTTACTAGCAGGCCGGCGGACATTGTCCCGGACATTTTTATTATCAATAAAAAAAACCTTAGTAATATTTGTACTCAAAGCTTCCTCGTAAATCACTTTACCAATAGATGAAAACCGCATGAAAATCCATTCAGTAGTTTTGAGTCTATCGTGAACAGTATAGTATGAATAATAACTGTAGCACAAATTACTCCCCACCAAATATAAAATAGCAGTAATGCAATTTTATTTTTTCCACATGAATAATAGTTATCATATAATTTTATTCACATCATATAAAAAGTGACACAAGTTATTTTTACTATATGTAAGAAATAGCAATCACACATTCCTTCCTGCCTTATGAATAATAACAGTAGCACAAATTGATTCCCACCA
Source organism: Antheraea mylitta (assembly GCA_014332785.1). Classification (NCBI taxonomy): domain Eukaryota; kingdom Metazoa; phylum Arthropoda; class Insecta; order Lepidoptera; family Saturniidae; genus Antheraea; species Antheraea mylitta. The sequence goes on from JACEII010000096.1 coordinate 311,298, forward strand.
GATATAAAATAGTAGTTGTGAAATTTAATTCTCTATACATGAAAGGTACCAGTCATATAATTTACTTTCCATTATTGAAAAAATATCAGTCACACAAATTCATTCCCACAAAATAAAAAATTTCAAACCTACAAATTCACTTGCCTTATAAGAAAATTAATTCCCATCATATGAGAAATAGCAGTCACACATTCCTTCATACCATATGAAAAATAGCAAATATAGAAATGCATTTCCACCAAATAAAAAGGTCAATTGAAAAACAACTAAGTAATAATACCTCATACCGTTAAATGTTCCATTCCTAACCCAGAATAGTTAGGTTTCTAACACGTACGTTACTTCCAAATCTTTGGTAGCGGCTGCCAGTTTGGCTCGAGCCTTACTATATTTTCTCAAAGCGGTGTCAGCTCCATGGAGAAGAGCTGATGATGTACTGGTTCCTGATTGAGAGGAAACGACGGTAGAACCTGGTATTGCGCTTTGAGAGACGACATTCCATCGTAATGTAATGGTTCCAGTAATTTCGTAGGTGAAATTGGTGTCCTGGAACGCATTTTTTTCGTAAAGAGGATAGTCATTTGGCATTTCTCTCTGGATACTATTGTACTTTAAACTTTGAGCTTTTAAGGATTATAATTGTGATGTTTGATCACAATTTCATTCGATGTTAAATAACAATATAAAACATGCTAAGCCTAGAGGGGAAGGGCTCTCAAGTGCACTTGCCGGAACACACCAATAGGTGCTTCGCGACAGATTTTCTATTTAAGCTTAGTAAATACTTAGACGTGATTAGAAGAAGCTCTAACACTGTTATGGTCTCATCGAGATATTTTCCTTCAAGACTTAGTCGCAAGGACTCGAATCTACGTCCATTGAAGTTGTGCTTATATTGTAGCTACAGAGTATGTCACCCTCTATGGCAGACTGGCTGAAACTTTTGTATATATTGTAAACAGAATGCTGTTCAAACAATTAAACAAGCAAATGAAATATCTCGTGTCCTTATAAGTAACAGTTTAAATAAAAGTTTATTTTAAGCATTCCGAATATCTATCTATCTATTAGTCTAGACTCCTATAATAGTGAGCCCAAAGATCCCACAAAACTAAAGAATGGGTTTTTTGGAGGGATCTTAGTCTGTTATATAGTGGATTTTATGTTTTATCGATAATCTTATCTTATTAAACTCTATATTTTGTAATATTGTAGCATTTTACTTAGGTTCGGAATTCGGTTATTGTAAGTGAAGAGAATGGAAAATAATATCACGTATGAAGAATTATGAGACACTAGAAAAACTCACTAGAAAATTCTAACAATAGGGCCACCGTATTGTTAGAACATTCAAATTATCATAAGACATTGGTTATATTATTAGTTACATGACAATAGCAATAATAGATTGGGAGATGAGTTAACAAAAATAAATTAAAAAAAAGAATGTGGTGTCGTGGGACAGCAGGTAGGAACGAAGTTCCTTCGGCTAATGTAGAATCGACACAATTTGCAAAACAAAAAAAATCGTGCTCAATTTTATGTAATCGTAATTCAAATTATCAATTAAAATAACAAAATATGTCTCTTTATTTTTGTTTGACTACATAAAATTACATAGAAATAGAAATAATTAGAAAAAAGGAGAAAGAGAAAGGTATTATACACTACTCGCTTGTGTATACGACTGTCGCGCCTGCGCAAGTCTTTATTCCACGCACTTTTCGTTACGGTTTCACTATCACATTTTTTTCAGTTTGGTCGCGCAGCAAAATCCCTGTCTCCTCCAAGCCTGCGTTAGGAACTTCGTTTAAAAAAAACTGTAGAATGCTGGTAGGGCTTTTTCTTATACTGATAAGGTTATCTACAAACCTTGACTAGTAAATTTCCTAGGCCTTACAAGTGTAAACTAATCTCGGTTACTACATTATACCTACGGTTAGGGTGATATTATGATAAAAACCAATCTAAGTTATTGGTATAAGCTAACATGTACAAGCATATCGAGGTACATTCTTTGTTATTTCTTATCTATATTTTCACCGTAAAGGTGACATTTCCAAATGTTGTGATAATTATTATCGTCTTGACTGGTTTTTATATAACTTTGTATAATAGAAGCTTATCTGTTAATATTACAATGACAAATAATACTTTTAATATCGTGAAAGTCAGCCGATTTTAAAGAACTTTAATGTCATTCTCAAATTGATAGTCTGTAGCTAATTACAACATTTAAATCATAAAATATAACAAAGTAAATTAATAGATGATTTTTTACTGTGATTAATTACTGTCAAAGACTGGTTTATTTATAAATTATATAAGTGAATATCTGTCAGGTAAACTCTATAACTTAATTTAAGTACATATTTTGGGAGTATTATTAAATTCTCATAGTCTATTAATTGTAATGTTTCTTTTTTTTAATTAATGTGTTTACTTAAACTAAAACAAAGCAAAATCAATTTATGTAAATTATTAAAAACTTTACCATTAGATGAGGGTTGACCAACACCTCCAAATCTTTGATCAAATGACATCCGCCGACAAAGAATCGCCGACTCTCGGATTCAACTTTATTTGCCTCTTCCGGTCGAGAGCAGGACAGTTGCTTCGCGTAAGTACCCGGAGTGAGCGAGAGAGCGATATAGCTGTAACCTTCCGTACGGTGTCTGTTCCACCAGTCCAATGATATAACTTCAAAGAAGATTTTTATTAGCGGCGGATCTAAAATAATAAAAACATAGTATAAATCAAATACTGAGTTAACAAATCTGCATATGTTTCTTTAAGGAAATGTAAATGAGTATTATTAGATTTTAAAATTAGCTAGATTCAATTTTAGTCTTTCCTAATATTTTACGTCACATTACGAATTAAGCCGTCACGGAACACCTGGCGGATGTGAAACATCAAAATTGTTTCGTATAATTTATATGCATAAAACATAAAGCATTGCAAATTTGTTTATTTACTTTATTACATAAATATGTATTCTTATAAAATACAATTTTTCAACTAGGCGCAGGGGCGGTGTTTTTGGCGGCATTTATCAAAGGACGCTAGGTCGTTGGCGCGTACCGCGTAACAATAGTAGAACGAGTGGTCGACAAAACAGTTAGAATCTTATGTTTATACCGATAGGAGGATTGCAAATGTTTTGAGTATGTCGTTAATAATGCAAAGTTCGTCTTTTGTATCACCACGCCAACAGTCATGTTTACCTTCCGCCTAAAGATGTTACACATTAAAAAAATCGAGGCAGCCTTTATTTAGTAAAGTGAAATTGTTCTCATCACTCAGCACAGTAATTATACGATACATTTCTATACAGTTTATGAATTACAAATAACAGTGTATAAATATTAGATATGTACACAGGCTGCTATACTACGCGTCGCTAGTCTGATGTAAATGCAATAGTGTCAGTCACGCTTACTAGCATGTCATGACGCAAAATCATAAGTTTATCTCCTGCCGAAAAAATAAAGCTCAACATACCTATCTACTTTACAAAACTAATATGACTAAATTAAAATAAAAATTAATTTATCTTGAAACTGGCAACATTATTATGTTTTATCATTTATACTGACAACTTACTTTTCTCGCGGGTTCGTCTGCGTATTTTTCAGTACATTCAAAATGAAACATAGTCTATGTTATGATAGAGATTTAGTTGTGAAAAGGTTAAAAAAAAACAGACAGACGTGATTATTTTCGCATTAGTGGTAGAGCCACGCTGAAACTATTATTGGTTTCACCCTGAATGGGTCGGCTCGTCCGGGGTAGCACCACCCTCTCACGGAAAACCGACATGAAGTAACAGTGCTTACATTGTTGCGTTTCGTTCGGTCAGTGAGAGCGCCGGAGACCCATCTCCCCTCCCCTCTCTTTTCCTCTTCCTTCCCCTACCCCTTTCTCACCATTCCCACAAACACAGGCTGGTAATGAACTTGCGACTCATCTGGGTTCGCTAATGTCTATGAACGGCGGTGATCGCTTAACAACAGGTGACCCGCATGTTCGTTTCCTTCCTATATGACATATATATATATATATTATTAGTACCTGGGCGACCGAGCCTAAATCGGTTCTTTAAAAAACATCTTTAAATTAAAATATACTGGCTTATAAAATTAACATTTCTCTAAAAATATTAAAAAGATATATCTCTTCTGCTGTCACTCGGATTCGAACTGGGGTTACACGGATTTTTGAAGCATCCGATTTCCATCAGAGCTATTTTTGTTTTGACAGCGTCGGCGAAATTTACCTTTTCTAGCTATATTTTTCGATTGCCTGAAAACTCAAAGTTTTCTATGAATAAAATCTAGCTAGAACGATTGATCGTCCCCGAAACTACCTACACACTAAGTTTCACGGAAATAGATGACGCCGTTTCCCAGATCCTGAATATATACAAATATAAAAATATACAAGAAATGCACGTTTAAAGGTATATGAGTATGAACGCACATTAAAATTAGAAAGAAGATGTGTAAAAATGAAACCTTCATTGTAATGTATATATTTTTTTTACGAAAATAGAACAACATGTTGTTAAGTATCGTTTTATCCAAACATCATATTTTACCTGAATTTGAATTGATCTCCAATTCCAAATCGAGGATGTGTCCAAAGTTACATCGATCCAAGTTATCTACTCTTGTGGACTTACTTGTGTGTGTTTTACCGTGTAGAGCGTCATTACAGACTACATTTTGTGGTACCTGAACTTGAAAAATAAATATATTAATAAATCGAATTAAAATAGAAATAAGAATCGATTGATCCATGTAATTGCATTAGGTACTTCAGAACGGCTGTACATACTGGGCTAATTCTTTTTTATTGTAATTGTAAATGTTAGCATAAAGAATTGCTGGTTTAAGGAAGCGGTATAGGAAATTTGCGGGCTAACTGGTTTGGATGTTGCGTGTTTCTCTTAGTACACTTCACTCGGAGTGATAATATAAACCGTGACTGTTTAAAAAGTGATGGCCTTTAATCGTGTAATAGTTTATGATCACATTACAATATAAAATAAAGATATAAAAAAATACTAATAAATAACAAAGAGAACCCAAGTTAAAGTTTGTTCTTAGACTCTCAAAAGTACGGTTACAACTTTAAATAAACCTAGGTTGAATGACCGGTGAAAAAACCTGCGAGCGGCGTCCCGGAGATTATAACCTTCGATAATAAAACTAACAATAAGCCATTTTATTTGTTCAAACTTCGATAAATTATCTTTTGTTGGATGGTTGAGTTCACTTTCATTTCACTTTTAATAAATCTTACGGTCATTGACACTATGCTTTAACATAAACGGGTAGAAGATTAACCATAATTGTGGTATTTTCTATAAAAGATACATGAAATATTAAGCACCTATTTTTAATTGATCTAGAATGAGTATCAAGTACTGAATATCCTGTAAAGATGTTGCTAACGTGTAACCAGTCATCCAGTATATATACTCGATATACTGTTATATCCAGAGTATGTGGAGAATTTGTGCACTACAACTATCCCTTCAGGGTCACACATCCAGAGGCAGGCCCAAAATAATTGGAAAGATGAATTGCTAAAAGATATGAAGGAGGGCAAAGTTTCCAAATGTGATAGATGTAAATTGGTTCAGTATTTTTTTAAAGTTATACACAGATAAACAAACAAACAAACAAACAAACAAACTTCAGACAATCATTCCTCTTCTTTATTGTAATTCTTCTCTCAGGACCAAATATCCACTCAAAGGTTGCCTGGAAGAGATTACTATTAGCTCTAAGGCCGCCCTTTGTACTAACGACATAATTTGAAATGTTTAACAGCATATTTGATGTATTACAGTGTACTATAAAGACTTAAATAAATCATTTACTTCTTACCTTAATATTATATTCAACATATAGATTATCCATTTCAAAGCCGGCTGCAGTGATTATTTCTAACGTTATATAATATTTTTTTACTCCAATAATGGGCATTACAAAATTCAATAAATGCTTCTGTTTCTTTAGCCATTTCTTATGAAGTTTTTTAAGCTGAAATATATTTCGCAATTATCTTATGTATTATTTGTTCAATATTAGTTCATCATCAATTATTTTTATATGTTAAACTTTCATAAATATTGTTATTATAATCCCTTATAATTAAAATTTCCGAAGTTGGAACCTCCAAAAATATTTAAAGTTCATAAATATGAGTATGAGTGCTTATGATTTTATGAATACATTACTATTATTATTCTGTGTATATATGAATATTTAAGTATGAATGTACTGTTTCTTTAACCGTCTTAAACTAGAAGAAGATTCTCATTTAGATGTATTTTTTCAATGTTTGTTCATACAAAACTCAATTATATTAACGGATTTGGAAAATTCTTTTTTTATTGACAGTCATTCAAGTATTACGAATTTTTGTATTTTGTGACCTCCTCCTCTTGAAAACATACATAGTTATAGACTTGTTTACATTAGTTTTTGCAAAGTGATAGGCTTCATTGCCAAACGTTACCAACATTCAGTTTTTATTTTCCTCAAGCTGATTACGCTATAGGCCTAGCAAGGACATAACAGCTTATCAATCATTCAGATATTGATTTTTTTTTTTCGAAATGACTACGCTATTGACCCAGTAAGATCTTAACAGCTTCACCGGACCACTAAGGCGACCGCTTAAGGCACTCAGCCGATTTTATTTTGGCAACCAGCTCGAGGGTGCACGGCACACCTCGGCTTGGCTGTTGCCTGTTGCATGCAAAATCGCGACCTATCTTAGCTAACTTAGCTAACTATTCATATATGTATGAGTTGTTGAAACGTATATGTGTACCAAGCATAAACGCCTCAACAACTCCTCCATATATTTATTATCGGAAAATTGAGAGTTTTTCAGTCCGATATGGAAAAAAGTAAACCCTTCCACTTTCATGTGTAAGCGTGTTAAGCGTGTAGGCGTGCACGTGTGTGGGGGTGATCGTGTAGTGTTGTAGCGGTGATGTATATTTGTGTGTCACCGTATCGCGCAAGCAATGCACTCAAGGGCTCCCTACCGAGGGATCGAACCTAGGCTTGAGCCACTGCAGTGGGAGGCCTAATCGGGTGTGCGGGTTCAGATATTGAACTACCTTATAACCTTTATATATTAAATGCCACATTGCAACATTAACACTTCACTTCAATGTGTCCATAAACCTATCGCTGGTTTTATTGATCTCAGTATGACCATAGGGGTAATATAAAGTTACATATACTTTTGTATAGGCTGTATGCCGATACATTACATACAATATATAATTTGTCAAAGACAATACTGAATATATGTGTTCATAAACAAACAAAAGAACAAACCAGTATCATTAAATCTTCCCCATTTTCCTCATCATCGAAACTGATATCAACTCCATAGTGATGATTCAAACGTATTCCACTTTCAGTTATTAATTCGTAAGGGTTAAATTCCAAGTTATTGCTATCTGGTGATATGATTAGATAGTTGTTTGTCATATTATAATATAAGGAGACAAAGATGGCTTCTTGCTTGCTGAGCAATTGAGAGTATCTGAAATATTTGTAAATAATATGATTTAACACCCTACCTGCAGTAAGATTATAACTATAGGAAAGTTACTCAATTAAATATTCATGATATTATGCAGAAAAATATTAACAGGAATAACAAGCAAGAAGTATTTTTTGGTGAGATACTGCCATATTTTATATTTTATTTATAATCTTGGGTTATTTGACTTTATATTTTGAAATTTTGATGGCATTTTACACAATATAGTTCAGTTATTCAGTTATTGTACCACGGAGCATGAATTCTGAGATGCCACATAACCCCCTGGATAGTTCTAACAAGGGAGCCACCATTTTGTCAGAACATAAAATGATCACAAGAAACTTGTAATATCCTTCTACCATTTATACCTTGTATGGGCAAAATCCAATCTTTGGGCACAGTGGACTCACTACTGGTTTTGATACTATTTGTTAAACTTTATAAAATCAAAATAGTACAAGTAGCTACTATACATTCTTTATTAATATTACTTATATACTACTTTTCTAATAATGGTAAAGTTTGGCTTACAACCTTGTAATTTTGCCCGTACCTAATCTTATGTTCTCATTATTATAAAGAATCTCTTGAGCTTTAATGATGGATACAAATGGTGTTTTGTAGGTGGTAGAGCCACGCTGAGGGTATTATTAGTTTTAGCATGAATGGGTCGGCTCGTCCAAGGTAGTAGCACCCTCTCACAGAAAACCGACGTGAAGTAACAGTATTTGCATTGTTGCGTTTCATTCCGTCAGTGAGAGCGCCAGAGGTCTACCTTCCTTCACTTCTCCCCTCCCCTTCCTCCCTCTTCCCCTACCCCCAAACACAGGCATACAACACACTAGCAACTCCCCTGTTGCTGGTATCTATGGACGGCGGTGATCACTTAACAGCAGGTGACTCCCAAATTCGTTTACCTACCACGACATAAAAAAAAATTCTCTTGTAATAAGGTCATGGAAATTTATATACAGGCAGTAAAGTACCTAATATAAAATTACCTCTATTAAACTCACTCATCATATTCTGAATTGTCATAGACAATATGCATCGCTGTCCATTCATCAGATTCAGAACTCCTTGTCTCCTCACTTTTGAATATATGTAATGCTGAATTACTTGTTTTTTCTTTTCCTCCAAAAACACCAAATCTTTCCTTCAACAACATATAATTAAAAATTGTACTTAGACATGAACCATCCTCTTTATTTTTTTTCTTATAATCAAATGGGAATGACACATAATTATCTTCATTTACATAACTGAATATTTTGCAAGCTGTAGAATCTACATTTTTTAATATCTCATGGTATGCTAAATCCCTATCTGTTTCACAGTTGAGACTGTCACCATATATATGTATTTCCCAGTTGCTGAATTTTTTTTCTTGCCATTCAAAAACATGCTCTTCAACTTTGTGTGCCAGTTTAGAGTCTATACTGTTTGTTTCTTTGTCATAATCTTCAAACTTCGGTAATGATATTATTCCACTGACCGGTTTTAAATTAATCCTGAAATGATTAAGAAGTTTTATAACATTCACATAGTATACAATTTTAAAAAAATATCTAATATATAAAAATCTCGTGTCGCTGTGTTTGTGGTTAAACTCCTCCGAAACGGCTTTCCCGATTCTCATGAGATTTTGTGTGCATATTGGGTAGGTCTGAGAATCGGACAATATCTATTTTTCATCCCCCTAAATGTTACGGGTAATCCACCCCTTAATTTTTTTTTTTTCAATTTTAGATAAATTTTATTTTTTAAATTTTTTTTTATGAGACAGCATTAGTAAATACATATAACCCTGAATTTTCAACCCTTTACAATCAACCCCTATTTTACCATTGAGATTTTCACAATTGGAAACGGTAGTTATGGCTGCAATCAGGTATCTGTTTTATTAAATTTTCTCGTTTAAAAATACAATTAATAACCAAGTGAAGATACAGTGATACCCACTTTGGTGCAGACGTAGTTGCACAGGTCAGCTAGTGTTTATCTAAATACTGCACTAAACAGGGTTTCGAGATAAAAACTAATTAATTAATATGCAAAGATTTCATGAGGGCATGCAGTGTGTTTAATGAGAATTTCGAAAATATCGCAAAATTGCCATAAGAACTAAAAAAAAAATAAGTTTGAAAAAAAAATTCTTGGTAACAAACATTTTTGGATTTATTTAACGGGTCAGTGTTATCCAAATACAAAGTGTAGTCTATCTTTCTGAGTTTTTCTCTGTAGTAGTAGATGTCGAACAAATATTAAAGTCATAATTTTACAAAAAATTAAACTCCATTCGATATATCTACTGAAAAGTAATAGAAATACATAAATGCACTTTTTAGATTGGACTTTAAATGCACTTTTTAGAATGGACTTGTAACTTAAGAGCAAATTGAATAAAACTGGTTTCAATGTATGGGAATCTACCTAAATATATGAATATCTCGTGATCTTTGTTCTAAAAATTTGACCCAAAATAACGATGTGTACATTTGTATGAATTGTTGTTTGTATTAGTATGAATTTTCGAAAATTAGCGGGCCCAAAAAAGAAGTGAGGAAAAAAAGGCCTGCCTGTACATATCTAATACTCACTTAATTTTTAATTTTTTGATGGGCTTATTAATCCAGTAAATACCCGAGACTTTATTACAATGAATAAAATCGTTCATGATAAATAAATATACCTACAATAAAACTAAAAAATAGCGACGAGTTCTAACTATATTTTGACAGTTTATATGTTGCTACTTGCTATGGCCACAGAGTACCATATATAAATAGAGTTCGCACTCGTTCTTTTCAATCAGCGCCTCTATAATACGGGGCCCGAACTAATATCTGTTGGTAATCGATATACATATATAGTTATGTATGTACACATAAAGCGGTACTGTGTAAATCGTATACAAGCACAAATCATTATTATTTGTATTGAATATATTCATCGAAAGGCAAATCTAAATCCAAGTATTATGTAGGAGTCAATGTTTATAAGTAAGTCCGTAAATAGATAGAATTGTTTGTGGGAGACAAAAAAAATTTAAGGGAGCACTTTCACGTAACAGAAACGTAAAGTAAATAAATATTTGAAAGTTGTCAGTTTGAAATGTCAAAAGTAATTGTCGTCCACCATGTTTTGTTATCAAACTTGTCAAAAAAAATTGCTTAAAGTGCCATCTACATAGCGAACCGATAACCAAAAATAGGCAAGGATTTTCCATACAAATCCGATTCTGAGAAGTGAAAACAGCGTGGCTATGGCAACCGTGTGTCAATAACCACAGACAAGTAGTAATAACATTCGTCCAGTAGGACAAGCGAAGGAATTAATCCATACTGCCAATTCTGAAGTTGTCAATATACGTGGTTCTTGTATATTCAGTAGTGAGATTTATTCTATGTTCAAGTAAAGGTTTTTTTTTTT